>JAYMSL010003861.1:0-11832 GCA_036897195.1 Plantago coronopus | reverse complement strand
TTTCGATTGTTTTTAAAAGTCTATTCACCCCCCCCCCCCTCTAGACTTTTATCTATAACTCTCAGGGACCAACATAGTCAAAGCCAAATGCAAGAAATTCTCCCAAGAGAGGATGTAGTGTTGGGGAGCATTATATTGTAATGGATGCTAAGTGGCTTGTGTTTTGGGTGTGTATTGTAGTGCATGACCTCTATTTATTTTGGAACAGTAGTGTCTGCTGTTTGTCGAGCTTAATCAATTCTGAAATGTACATTCGATTTGCCCCTAGGGAAAACTATGAGTATTCATGAATGTTTGAAAATGATATGCTTAGTTCGAACGATATTGATGTAAAGAACATATAGATGTTATGTACTAGGTAGACACGAACACATTTGATAACACCTGAGTGCAAGATATTGGAACGTGCGCAGAACATTAAGTAAAACTTCACTACATTTATTGGGAAAGTATAATTAAATTGAATCTATGTGTATGACCAACATGTATCTTGACTAGGATCCCTGCAGGGCATATATCTTTTGTTCGGCATTATCAAACTTGTTAAAAATATGTTGATCAGTAGGAATCCCACACTGTCAATCAGATGTAGTTCATAGAAGATGGATTACTTGTAACATGTACACATTAGCAACAATGATAGCTTTCCACATGGTAGTATGAAAAACTATTTTGAAAACTAATGCTAAGGGAATCGACGCGAATGTTTCAACTTAGATAATGCAAAAACATCATCAAGTGTTAATAACGAGGTGAATGAGTTTTAACTAGAAAAAAACAAGTAGTAGAATAATTCATATCAATTTTAAGTATCTAGCGCATTTAGATAGAAAATAATGACTTACTTGTGAAAATATTGGAGCCTTGGGTTGCATCATTAGTGATGGTGAACTTTTATGAACGCATAATGCATGTAGGAGTCTCGATCCAAATGCTAGTCTAGGTACATATGGGGCATTTTGAGGAGACCATGGAGCATATTTGTGTTAGTCTTATATGAAGGGATGTTTCTTTGTCGGGAAAATAATATTTATTAATATTATAAAAGGTCCCGCATTACAAAACAAACCCGATCCTTGATGTTTCTTTGTCACTAGGTTTGTCCCCCAGTTCTTCTATAGTTAGTTCGACAAGTGTTCCATATGAGTGTAGCTTCTTGGTTGACTATTTTGATCACCGGGGCCCCATGGTGGGCTTCAAATTGTAGACGCTCAAAAATCTACAATTGAATGAATCAGTTCGTTCGTGTGGGCACCGGCGACCTGCAAGACAAGAAGAGCATGCTAGGGCTTGAGATCCAAAGGGGACACCGGTGTGGTGCCTACAGAATGGACTTCGACGCTCAAGCCAATTAGTCTGGTCAAGAGTATAAATTTTGTGAAAGAGAGATAGAGGTCGACTTATCCTTTGTTTCGCTGGCAGAGTTGGAATAATTAGCATCGGAGGGGACTGTGCGTGAGACGTGAGAGTATTGCAGTGGAACGCTTGTAGAGCTTGAATGTCAGTTAGAATTGGATGACCACTAGGGTGAGAAGGCGTCCCCACGTGTGGCTCCAAGGTCATAGTAGAACCTGCTTGAGGTTATATGATGATCAGATCTCCCAATCAGAGAGCTATGGTGTTTAAGCGGTTAGACTTTTCTGTGTAAAATGGTGTGTCCCCTGTAGGGTTTACTGGTGGTCTTTTAATAGGTCCATCATGATTGTTAGTTGGAGTTTTTTGTGTAACGACTAACAACTTGTCCGTGAAACTTGGAGTCCACCTCCTTGAATGGTTGGAACTTCTTTATAAATATAGAGTCGCTGGTACCCTCTATGTGCATGAGTCAAATGTTTTTTCCACGTAAGGCTAGTGGGTTGACTATGTTTTGGTCACCACCATCATAGTAGAATTAGACCCCACGATGTGGAGGAAAGTCTAATAACCCACATGGTGGGATATGGAGTACATTATCTCAGTTATTGGGCCAAATCTTCCTTAGACTTGTCCGTACTTGGGTCGACTTTATTCAATTGGATTGAGAACGATTTTTTGCCATAACATCACGTAATCTCCAAGAACCTTTTGGTGCTTGCTTACACTTCCAACACCCAAAGTTTAGGACCTGAATGTGAAACATTATATTGCTGGTGCACTTTTATGGAGTATAATTTCTTAGCATTCTGCAACTCTTTATTGGATGAAAACCTCTGTCCAACATATAATTTCATCACTAATATTTGGTTCAGAAGTTCCATGAACATGCGCTGAGGCATCAACAACAGCATCATCAATTCTATCAACTTTGGTAAATTCTATACTTAGTGCAATTTCATGTACCATGTCTATATCAGCATCCTCCATTCCTTCCGCATCTTCCAAAATATCGTCCAACAAATTATTATTGATATGAGTTCCATCTCCAACGAACCTGTTTCCTTCACTTGCTACAACCTCTTCAATGGCACATCTATAATTACCACCAAGAGAACCTTCACTCTCTGTAGCACTATCTAAATGGACACTTGCATGATTTAATGTCAAATTTTGTCCAGAGCCTATGCAATTTAGTTGATCAATGCTGCAATTTAGTTGTGGTTGGCTTTCCAAATAAGCATCATGTATCTCAGATTCCATATCAAATAATGGTGTGCCTTGAGTGAGCAACTGAGTGTACGTGCCATATTAGAGATAACTTCCGGTACGTGGTTCGGCTTATCAATATCTAAAGGGATCTCTTCCAAGTAAAACTCCAAGCAGTTAACATTAGGTCGTTTCATAACATAAAAAACGATACTCACACTATCATTATCTTCAACCGGTAGAGCTATATATTCCTGAGAATTACTAGGATATCGCCATGTCACTGCGCACTTGAAGCCGGTTAAAACCTGTGGTGGGAGAAGATAGTTAGGAGATATAAAAAAATTGAATGAAATAGAAATAGATGAATTATTATATAGGAGATATAAGAATGATACATGATTGGTTGGATGGAGATCACGAGGATTGTGATTAGAACCGTTAGATATAGATGAGGTTTGAATGGTTGAGATTGGCTTCATCTTCATATTTTATATAATTTTTTTATTCAATTCATTTAAATAATACTAGAGTTTCATATTATAATATTATCTTTTCAAATTATAATACTATGTACAATATAATTTACAAAATAATGTATATAATTAAAGATTTATCCAATAATTACTATATATATAATTTTTTTTATTCAACTCATTTAAATAATACTAGATTTTCATATTATAATATTCTTTTTTTCAAATTATAATACTATGCACAATATAATTTACAAAATGATGTATATAATTAAAGATTTATCCAATAATTACTATATATATATATATATATATATATATATATAATAATAATAATAATAATAATAATAATAATAATAATAATAATAATAATAATAATAATAATAATAATAATATAAGGCGTGCGAAAGATTGCGTTACAGACTTACAGTTCAAGATTATAACAGTTTATAATTTATAAAATAATTTTATATGCGGTGAACACCAACGTACACAAAACACAAATATATGTTAAGTAGTGTATATAACAGACAAATTAATATATAATTATCTATATAATGATACGTACATCGGTATATACGGTGGACACCAACGTACACTAAATATTTTTACCAACTACATAATCTTATTATACAAAATATTAATAACACACGTAGTGTGTTACGGTATTGCTAGTATATATTTAGTTGATCAAAACAGTAGCTCTACATATGTTGTAGAGACATATACATACATGTACTGTACAACATTATGATATATGTAATTCGATAAAACACAGTTTAATTATATATACACACAATTAAAATACATACGTCATATATATATATATCATTAAACATGTGACACGCTACGCGTGTGATTGAGTTAAATTTGAATGTTCTAGAACCATATTTGTATTATTATTAACGATACCGTGTAACATATGTTGTAGAGACATATATATACACGCATTGTACAACATGATGAATATGTAATTCGATAAAACAAAGTTTAATTATATATACATTGACAACATATAGAGGTTATTCGTTGTAAAACAATTTAACCTCGTTGCCCTAAACCCTAAACCCTAACCCCGGTGCCCTAAACCCTAACAATTCCAAAAAAAATAATTGTGACGGAATTTGTGACGACAATATTCCGTCGCAATTTCAACATCTAACCGGCCGGTTGGGAAAGTTTGCGACGGAAATTGAGCCGTCGCAGATCGTGAATCCGGTTAATTCATTGCGACGGCTAATTTCCGTCGCAAATTTGCGACGGATATGTCAGTCCGTCGCAAATTTGCGACGGAATATGTATTCCGTCGTAAATATGCATTTTCACTTTTTTCTTTTTTCTTATAAAATAAAATGTCCGTCGCAAATTCCGTCGCAAACATAAACGTTCACGTCTGCGACGGAATTTGCGACGGAATTTAAGACATAACAGAAGGCCATCGCTTTTCCGTCGCAAATTCCGTCGCCCGAGTTTTTTTTGCGACGGAAATATTACCGTCGCAAAATTTCCGTCTCAATTTTGATGTTTTCTTGTAGTGTGCGCACTTGAAGCCGGTTAAAACCTGTGACGTTATACAACTTATTCATCAAGTCATTGTAGCTTACTCTATTGCGAACTCTAATATGCTTCGGCGTTGCACCTTTGTAACCAATTCCAAAATTGTATGCTTTCTCTAGCCATCCTAATTAATTAAGCAATGAAGATGCAAGACAAAAAAAAAAAAACTAAGAGAACATACATAAAGATGGAGCACATCAGATAAAAGCAGTACCAAACAAACATGATCTCATATATAATCATCATATACTATACAATATGCAAATCACAAAAAAAGTTACTTGGTACGGTTATTGGGCATATCAATTTCATGAATCCATGTACACATAATTAAGAAATTGAATTTCAAACTATAGGTTTGAGTAAACCAATTACTAGTTAGTATTATGTACATCAAATTGAAGCGCTCAGAAATTGTATAACAGAGCAGTACTGAGATGGATAAGATTTGAAGTTTTACATTCTTAATCTTGCATTCAACTTCGTCTTAAAAAAACTTGCATTCAACTGCAAAGAAGTATCGTGTATCTCGATATAAGGGACGACAATGCAATAGTGAATCTAGCGGAAAATAAAAAAACCTAAACTGCTTTTTGCGCAAAAACAAAAGAGAAGCATATGTGAGTAGGTGGCAGTCTACGTGGAGATAGATGAGAAAAGAGTGTTAATTTGATAATATTTTTTGAAAGATGCTGTTTTGACAATTATAATTTTGCTGTGAGTGTTATTTTGAATAATAAAAAAAAAAACTCATCAATTTTGGGGCCATTTTGCAAATAAGTAATTCTTCAGAGTCTTCCATTCTTCATTACTTGACGATAAAATCCAACCCATTGTGTTTTACAGCGGTTTGTGAGCAGAGTAAAAGTAAGAACCCTAGTCAGTTCATTACTTCAGTTCAGGTATGTCTGCTCGATCTCTGTAATACATTTGTGCTACTTCCGATTCTCATTTACCAGCTTCTTCATATTCTGCATTTTCCATTATGATTATCAACTCGTTTTGAACTACCTGCCAATTTCCCCTTTTAATAAACACAATCAATTTTACCAGGTATGTATATGTCTGCTCTGTGTAATACATTTATGCCACTTCCAATTCTCATTCACCATCTTCTTGTTTTTCATTTTTTAATTCTAATTATGTTACTGTTTTTGAACTACTTGCCAATTTCCCCCTTTTAATTTCCGCAATCAATTTTACCAGGTATCTGTAATCTATGTTACCTCACTCAAGTGAAGAAGAAGCAGTAGTGTAAACAGTTTTGTCAAGCTTTTTGTGGAAACATGAGTTCTGTGCAAGATTCCATATTTGAAACTAGAGTTCGAATGGATATGGTTAGACCCTGGTCCGATCTTCCACAACGTGCCGTTGGACTAGTTGTCGAGAAACTGCGTTTTGCAGACCAAATGTGTGTGATTGCAGTCTGCAAAAACTGGCGAGCTGGTGGTAAGGATTTTGTTAGGCGTTCGAAGCGTCTGCCTTGGGTGATGAGCCACACTAGAATCTCTAAGAAAAGGAGTCAGAGGTACACATTTGAGTGTGAGCTATTTGATCCTTACTCACATAAGGTTACAGAGCTATCTAATTCAGTAGACTGTAATCCACATCAAAGTTACATTTATGCATTTGCTTCCAAAGATGGTTGGGTGCTTCTTGGAGGTGAGTATTCTGGACTTTTCCTGCACAACCCGTTTACTAATCAGATTATTGAAACTGATTTGGAGGTGAGTGATTACAATATGCAAGCTACGATTGTGGGTAACCCTTCGTCTCCTGGCTGTAAGATTTGCACTGTAGAGATTCATAGTGATGGTCTTTTTCACTTTGCCATCTATTGTCTGTCTGGTGAGGGTCATAAGTATGACGAACTGGGGGATGAGGAGCTGACGCAGGATCACCTGTTTTATAGCGTGGTCTGCATGAAGGAAACACTTTATTGCCTTTTTCAGGATTGTCAGCTAAACAGCTATAGCTTGGTAGATGACGAGTGGAAGATGTTGACTGAAGGATTTGAAAAACCTTATACATCCTGGAGTAACATCCGTGATGGTTGGTTATTGGAGATCGACGAAAAGCTTGTCCTGGTTTGCATGGACATCGATAGAGGCTATGAGTGGATGATATTCAGGTTTGATTTCGCTGAGATGGCTTGGGTTCCTGAAACAAGTTTGCAGAGCCGTGCGTTCTTCATTAGTGGTCGTGTAGCATGGTCGGCGCCTTTGACAGACCGCCACGGGAAGAAGCAAGAAGGTTGCAAGGTGTATTACTATAACGATTTTACTGATGTTGCTGGTGGCATGGGATTCAAGTGTTACTCACTGACTCAAGTGACAGAGACAAAGGAAGATGGACAGGCTGTGACTGAGTTTGAATCAAAAGCCAAAAAAACAGCTGAATATGGTTGGATATCCAGGTCTGACCGACATGCTATGTATTTTATCAAACCACCTTACTCTGGGATTTGACTTTTCGTACTTGCGTCGTTTAATTTACTCTTTAGAACTCTAATCAGATGCTTTAGACCTTGGCTCCTAGAACTACTTGAATCTTGATGTTATGGATGTACTACTATCTTTTCCAGTCATTTAGTAGTATTGCATTTTGAGAAGTTGAGAATGTAGTAGTAGTAGTAGTAACTACTGGAGAAATTCCAAACTTCTGTACTCTCTGATGGAAATTATGCAGTATTTTCCTCAACTCATCTGATCCCCCTTATATGGGCTTTAATTTTCCGTGCTTGCATTGATTCATGTAGTTTTTAAACCTCTAATGAAATGTCTTAGACTTTGATTCCTGGAACGTCTTGACAATATGGATTTATTCTTGTGGGTTTTGTTTACTTATAGCAGTATTGCATCTCGAATTCGAAAACACGGTAACTGCTGATCCAATTCTAAACTCTGGCCTGTGTTGGAAATCTTCAAATGCACTTCAGGAAAACATAAAACCCGAAGTGTTATGACATTTGAACTATCTAACTTTAAACATGTTCCGAGTTGTCTAGACTTTGATTCCTGGAAGTCGGGAACCTCTTGACATTATGGATTTATCATCTATCTTGTCGGTTTTGTTTATTTATACAAGTATTGCATCTTGAATTTGAGAACAGAGAGAGTAAGGATGTTAGAGTAGCAAAAGGAGAGGTCGGGAGTTTGAACTTCAGCAGAGGTATAAGGTGGTTTATATTGAATATATAGATTGGTATGAGTGTATCCGTGTTATAAGGTGACATAAGTGTATAATTAGTGTAGTTAAAATTTACCGTTTAAAATTTTAAAAAAGAATCTGCTTATCCAATTCTAAAATTCTACTCCCTCCGTCCCACAAAACTTTACCTACTTTCCATTTCTGGACGTCCCACAAAACTTTACCCATTACCAAATAAGGAAGCTACCCCACACACTAAAACATTATTTTAACATCAATACACTTCTTTATCACCACACATTCTCAAAAAGTAACCTACCCCACTTACTTTTTCATTTTTTCTCCATTACTTTAACTCATTTTCTTAAGCTACGCGCTAACCCTAACGGGTAATGTTTTGTGGGACGGAGGGAGTAAACTACAGTATGTTGGAAATCTGTGGAATTCTGGAATGAAGAAAAACATAAAACATGACTACATGAGTGGTTTGAAATTTAAACTATTTAAATCAAAACATGTTTTGAGTTGTGTAGACAACACCAGATTTCTCTCCAGAAAATAAGCTATTTATTCCAGGTTCTTGATTTTGAAGGCCTCATAGTTTAAGATTTTCAAGAGGTCACTATAGTTTAAGAAATCGGGCTCGCGATCATGTTAAATTAAAGATATTCAAGTTTTAAGTTTAAGTCAAATTAAAAATGTTTCAAGACTAAAGGTCTAAAGTCAAGTTTCAGTTAAGTCGAGTCAGTTGCATTGCACTAATTAAGATTTCAAGATACTATAAAAAGATATAAAGATAGAACTTTGGTCATGGCACGTTCATGGAGCTTGTTTAGTCGGTAGTTTGACTAATTCTTTCACCATTAAACAATTTTAGGTGTGAAACTTGAGCTAGCTGGAGTGGCGAGCGTTACCGGAGCATTGATCATACCAGAAATATATTTGTCATACTCCAGTTCACTTTTTAAGCATTGTAAATAGAACATGTTCTTTTATGATTTAAATTTTCGTTACGTGTTTCAATGATTCACGAATTATTGTCAAAAGTTATTTTCAAGTCTTGTGACGTGCAACACTTTGTATTACGGTTTAATAATTTTTAAGACGAGTTTATCGAATTTAATTTACAGTTCATAGTTCTAATGGTCTAGCTAGAATTCATGAACTAAGTTTTCTAAATTTAAATTCACCGAATTTCTCGATTAACGTTCGAACTCTATTTTCCTTATTTCGTCTTTTTAAAATTCGGGACATTACATAGAATGTGTTTAATTATAAATGCAACACTTCAAAAAAAAAAAAAAATTCGCACAACCAACGAATTTAGCCTAAGTTTTGGAATTCGAAGAATAGGGCACTTGTCAACACTAGAGAAACGGTGTGAAAAAAGCTTTGTTGTTAAAATAAAATAGAAAAGTTAAAATGGTTTCACTTTTTGTTCCATTTACAGCAGTTTGTGAGCAAAGTAAGAAGTAAGAACCCTAGGTATCTGTAATAGTTGAGGTATGTCCAATTATGCTACTTCCAATTCTCCTTTACCAGCTTCCTATTTTGCATTTCTGATGTAATTATGTTACTGTTTTTGAACTACTTGCTAATTTCCCCTTTTAATTTCCGCAATCAATTTTACCAGGTATCTGTCATCTATGTTACTCCAGTGAAGTGAAGAGCGTTTGTTAAGAATTTTGTCAAGTTTCTTGTGAAAATAAACATGAGTTCTGTGCAAGATTCCATATTTGAAACTAGAGTTCGAATGGATATGGTTAGACCCTGGCCCGATCTTCCACAACGTGCCGTTGGACTAGTTGTCGAGAAACTGCGTTTTGTAGACCAAATGAGTGTCATTGCAGTCTGCAAAAACTGGCGAACTGGTGGTAGGGATTTTGTTAGGTGTTCGAAACGTCTGCCTTGGGTGATGAGGCACACTAGAATTTCTAATACAAGGAGTCTGAGGTACTCATTTCAGTATGAGATATTTATTCCTTACTCACAAAAAGTTGGGGTGCAATTGAATTCTGTACCGTGTAATCCGCATAATAATCACTTGTATGCATTTGCTTACAAAGATAGTTGGGTGCTTCTTGGTGGTAAGCAGGCTGGACTTTATTTGCACAATCCTTTTACCAATTGTATTATTATGCCTGATTTGGAGGTGAGTGATTACAATACGCAAGCTGCAATCGTCGGGAGCCCTTCGTCTCCTGGCTGTAAGATTTGCACTGTAGAAATTCATAGAGATGGTCTTTTTCATTTTAACACCTACAGTCTGTCTGGTGAGGGTCATAGGCGGGGTACACTGGAGGGCGAGGAACTGTCATTTGATGACATGTTTTACAGCATGGTTTACATGAAGGATGAGCTTTATTGCCTTTTTACTTCTTGTCAGCTAAATAGCTATGGCTTGGTAGATGGTGAATGGAAGTTCTTAACTGAAGGACTTGAAGCGATTGATGTGTACGGGCTTGACATGTCTCATGCTTGGTTACTGGAGATCGAAGAAAAGCTTGTCATGGTTTGCATGTACGTGGATAGCGACTATGAGTGGAAGATATTCAGGTTTGATTTCACTGAGATGGCTTGGGTTCCTGAAACAAGTTTGGAGAGCCGTGCGTTCTTCATCAGTGGTCGTGTAGCATGGTCAGCGCCTTTGACAGACTGCCATGGGAAGAAACAAGTAGGTTGCAAGGTGTATTTCGACAGCTATTACACTGATGTTGCTGGTGGCAGGGGATTCAAGTGTTACTCGTTGACTCCAGTGACAAAGGCAGACGAAGATGGAAATGCTGTTACTGAGTTTGAATCAAAAGCCGAAGAAACAGCAGAATATAGTTGGATTTCGAGGCCTGACCGAGATGATATGCGTTTAATGATCCCAGCACCTTATTCTGGGATTTAACTTGTGTTGTTGAATTTACTTTTTAGAACTCTAACCAGATGTTTTAGTTTAGACCTTTATTAGTCCTGGAAGTCTGGAACTACTTGTTTTTATGGATGTACATGTAGTAGTAGTACCACTTAAAATTGTGTACTCTGCCGGATCCATCGGAAATTATGCAGTATGCACCTCTTATTCTACATATCTAAACCCCTTTTATGGACTTTAATTCTTCGTAATTGCATTGATTCGATTACGTTTTGCAACTCTAATGAAAATGTCTTACACTCTGATTTCTGGAATTTGTTGACAAGATCATGGATTTATAATCTTTCTTTTCAGTTTTGTTTACTTGTAGGCTTATAGGCAGTATTTGCATTTCGAATTCTAAAGAGTATTGTTTCTAAAAAATTCTGGACTCCGTGTTGTTGGAAATCGGTCAAATGCACTTCTGGAATCTGGAATGAATTTTTGGAGTCGTCTAAGATGACATCTGATTTTCTCCAGAAAGTAAAACGTGTTTGTACTTCTTACAGTAACTCTTAGTAAGTACGGCTCTATTATTTTCAACTTAAGTTCAGTTCCATTCTGTTTAGTTCAGATTCATTCAAATTTAGTTAGTTTAAATTTGTACTTCACTTTAGATTCATTAAGTTCAGTTCAGTTCCGAAATCCTCAGCTGAAAATAACAGAGCCATATACGTACTTGGGTTTAACTTGCTCTTTAGAACTCTAATCAGATGTCTTCAACTGTGGTTCCTAGAACAAAGGGCGGATGTAGGGGTGACGGGAGGGGGCGACTGTCTCATCCAAATTCTCAAAATCACATATTTTACCATTAAACTGTTTGAAAGTTTTGATATTTCTCCCCTCCAATTCCGATACAAATATTTTTCACTCCTCGAAACTTTCATTTCTGGGCTTCGCCCGGCCTAGAACTACTCATGACTTTTAGCATTTTTGCTTTTTGAGAACTTGAGAGTGTTGAAACTATTGGTTAAATTCCAAACTTTTGTACTCTCTTTCGGATCAAAAATTATGCAGTATGCACCCCGACACCCTTTTATTTTTATTTTGTTTAAACAAATTATTACTAAACTAAATCAGTTCACCTAAACATGCTCTTTGCAATTACTTACTCCAAAACTTGTAGTCGAGAGGAATCTACTACTTGAAACTCATTTCTCCTAAACTAGCACAATCGAACACTTG
>JAYMSL010003860.1:0-11833 GCA_036897195.1 Plantago coronopus | reverse complement strand
ATGCAAAACGAGGGGCATGCTTAGTACTAGCTGCTAGAAGAGAAAGAAGTCTCCAAGATGTGGCTGAGAGAGCGCGTTACCTCGGTTCACCTGATGTCATGGTGGTATGTGCTGATGTTTCCAGAGTGGAGGATTGTAGGAATGTCATTGATCGGACAATGAATCATTTTGGAAGATGTAAGTTGAGTTCCCATGGTACATGAGTTAATTAGGATTATAGGAAACTTGTAGTTGTAAATGTGTATTGTTGCCGATAGAGTAACATGGAACCTAAAGTATATCTTCCCTGAGTTGCTTTGTTTGGTTTCACCATGCAGTGGATCATCTTGTTAATAATGCTGGAATTGTCTCGATCGCGATGCTGGAAGATCTTGAAGATGTTACCGATTTTCGAGCAATCTGGGTAAATATATCAACTCATTTATCTAATTTCATGATCTCACTCATAGTACGTAGTAGCATGTATTATGTATAATGTGCGCAAACCAAGTTTGGAGTCTGGACTAGCAGAATGGGATGAGGCTATCATACTAATACTGTACGTGGAAGCAGTGGCGGATTTACATGAGGCACTAGGGGGCAAGTGCCCCCCTAGATTTTCAAAATAAAAGTACTATGATGCTGTTTTAACCCAAGTGTTAAATAAATAGTATAAACTCACACATGAATAATAGATTAATTACAAAGTGTTGTATAGCGGTCTGTTTTGACTAGTTTGATTTGGCCACCCTGAGTTCGATTCATTGTGCCCACACTTTGTTATGTTTTTTTAATTTCTTTACCTCATTTTTCTTTTTTAATTCTAATTTCTTTACCCTTTTATTTGTAAGCGCCATCTCCTTTTTCTTTAATATAATGTATATTTCTTAGCGTCATTTGTCTTTGATTTTTCTTTTTTATTTCTTTACTCTTTTATTTTATTAGTGTTATCTCATTTTTTATTTATGTTTTCTCTTTAATAATACGCAAATGATCTCATTTTAATTCTCCATTATTAGAGGAATCAATGGTCATATATAATTTTTCTCTTACACTTATATTTAATTTTGAATATAAAGGAATAGAACGAAATTTATTTATCTAGAGAATATTTATATAAGAAGGAATATGTGTTTAAGGGAAAAATAGTTATACATAATTGTGAGTATGAATGAATAGACTAAACCATGTGTTTTAAACGAGATATTTTATGTAAAAGCGTTAGAAATTGAAAATTAAATAGTTCAATTACACTTCGATGTTATAAGGTAAATTGTGCTCCCTATTATAAAATTTCTGCGTCCGCCACTGCGTGGAAGTTGTTTTTCGTTTCTGTTTATCTGTTCTAATTCGAAGTTAGTGGTGTTGGGAAATGGGAATGATTTGAATCACAAGTTACTTGTCTGATATTACTGTAAATTTAATCTAAGTTCAGAATTCTTCTGTGCTCGGCAGGACACTAACTTTTGGGGGTTTGTATATATGACACGGTTTGCTGCCCCATATCTGAGACACAGCAGAGGCCGAATTGTCGTAATATCCTCCTCTGCATCTTGGATGGCTGCTCCGAGAATGGCTATTTATAATGTATGTCCGTAAACATTGTCGATAGATTATCACTAAAAGACAGACATGGAAACGAATGGCATTTACATTTAGATTTACCTATTGGTTGGAAAACTGAGTTTGTGTGGTTCATGAAAAGATAGCTTCATTAATTTTTCTTTGTTTTATTTGTGGTTAACACAATGATATTAGGCAAGCAAAGCAGCAATCCTGCAATTTTTCGAGACACTGAGGGTTGAATTCGGTCAAGACATAGGGATAACTCTCGCAACTCCTGGTGTGATTGAATCAGAAATGACGAAAGGCAAACACTTGAACAAGTCGGGGAGATTTGAAGTCAATCCCGACATGAGAGATGTAAGTATCTATACCTGCTTAAGTGAGTACATTTCTGCTAATAGTCTGAATTTAACCTTCTCTTTGGTTTCAATAAAGTGCTAATTATTAGTTCCCTGATTTTCTTCGTTTGATTGATTTCAAATGCAGGTACAAATGTTCGTAGTCCCGTTCCAAAGTGCAGAAAGTTGTGCCAAGGGGATAGTACAGAGTGCTATCCGTGGAGAGCGATACGTGACTGAACAAAAATGGTTTAAGGTAAGCTATTACTGGAGGTTTTTCGTGCCTGAGATGTTCGAGTGGAACTATAGAATCTTCTACATTACGAGCCTTGGTGAGCCGGTGAAGGAGGCCCTAGCCAAGAAGGTGTTGGACTATACTGGAGCTAAGAGTGTGCTCTACACTGAATCTGTTCTAGTGCTAGAAATAAAGAAAGACTAGTGTTGCAAAATGTTTTTTTGTTTGGAACGGGCAAAATTTTATCAGTGATATCAAGGGCCAGAGGGTTGTTTAATTACAACTACAAAAAAAATATAAATATTCCACAAAAATTTAAATCAAGAGAGTCTAAATCTATGGTCATATATGATAAGCAATAGTAATTTTTAATAAAGTCACAATTATTAATGACAAATCAAAAGTTTTATGCTAAAAATCAACATGAATCTGACTTCTTATTTTGTCTGGGAGTCATAAGGTAAGAAGGTATTGGGTTCGAGTCTTGGGAGGCACTTGATAGATTGTAATTGTAAAAGTTTGTCGTTTTTCTAAGAAAAAAGTCAGTAATCCGTATTGGACGTAGTTGTAAAATACTAACATCCAAGTTTGAAGCACTATGACAAATCTACCTCTATTTTTCAAAATTTGTAAAATACTAACATCCAAGTTTGAAGCACTATGACAAATCTACCTCTATTTTTCAAAATTCAAAGTAGGCTTTATTCGGTTCAGATTTAAAAAAAAATGGCAAGATTTTATTATTTATTTATGGATATGTACATGTGTGTGTTAAACATTAACTGTCTCACTCACAAAGTTTCACAAAGACTTCACTAGCCCGATGACCTTTGCCTCCTTAAAATCTTTGAGGAGAAACCTAATCGGGAATAAAATCCTAATAAGAAAAAATAACACAATAGATCACCGGATACCTAAAATCAGTTTAGGCCCATTCAATTCAATTCATTTCAGGGAATTTTAAGTAAATTTAACGAAATCTTAATAATCAATAATAATTAAGTTGATAGATTAGTTAAAATATTTAAATCAAGTCTAAAAAGTCACTGATACTACAAAATATATACTATATTAAAAAAAAAATGGTTAGTGTGGGTATATGCGGACAGTTGTCGGGTATGTCAATCGTTCAACTGTTAGAAACCTTAGCAGTTTTTGGCAAAAATATTAATCGGTGCGTGCAGGTTAAGGACGGACGAATTGACATACGGAATGGGCGGTATTTTTATATGTACACCTTTCATATCAGTGTTCTCTAAATATATATCATGTCAGTACATGTTTTAGTATATTAATGTCTCATTTTACTAGAGTTTCTCTTAGAAAAAAAGAAAACTTTGTTTGGAATTTTATGTTAACTTATGCACGTGTCATGTGATGTTGTGAAATGTTGCCACTGCTACTCTTTCATGCACTACTCAGCCTTTATCTCACAAAATTTGCCCTAAAAAATTCAGTATTGCAGCAGAAATGATGGATTTGATTCACAGCTTCCTAAACATAATTGCACCACCATTTGCCTTCTTCTCCCTTGTTCTTTTTTGGCCACCGTTCCAAATTTTCAAGTTTATCAACTCTGTTCTGAGTACCATTTTCACCACTGAAGAAGATGTCGCCGGAAAAGTTGTCGTAATCACCGGAGCATCTTCTGGAATTGGCGAAGTAAGTACAAGTATTCACATCTAATCTGATCTCTTTAATTGAAATTTATACTGTAATTAGACATAAACATATAAAACAATTGAGTCTTGAGAGTCCATTAAATAGTTTAATCATGCAGGGTGTAAATAGTTTGTTTATTTGACAGTCGGTTTATATTGAATTGATGTGTAGTGTAAATAGTTGATATATAAAAGATAGAAACTAGGGTTAACTCATTAAAAATTAAGTTTGGATAACTGGATGATCTTCAAAATTCAGCTGGGAATGCCTAAATTCCACTAAATCGAACATTTCCCCTTCGTCAATTGGTCGATTCTTTGTCGAGGGAAGTTATCAAGTATTCAACCCCCTGTTTTTATCCGCTACTCTGCTTCAGTTCAGCAGTTCTTTACTCTTTTTTTTATGGCTTGATTGGGGAAGTTTCCTGTAAGCATAAAGAGATTCTAAGGGGAGTTATATATGGTGTTCTAGCGGTACAAGAAAGAAAGGAGTTGATAAATAGATGCTAATATGCCTGATTGATGGATCGAAATGTGTTAGACTTGTAAACTTGTGATTAAGTATGTAATGTGACAGATAATGTACGTACACTCTTGGCTGCAAAATTTGGTAGGATTTGCAGATTTACTGTGTTTGAAACTATTATTCAGAATCTTGCGTATGAGTACGCAAAGCGAGGGGCATGCTTAGTACTAGCTGCTAGAAGAGAAAGAAGTCTCCAAGATGTGGCTGAGAGAGCGCGTTACCTCGGCTCACCTGATGTCATGGTGGTATGTGCTGATGTTTCCAGAGTGGAGGATTGTAGGAATGTCATTGATCAGACAATGAATCGTTTTGGAAGATGTAAGTTGAGTTCCCATGGTACATGATGAGTTAGCATAATAGGAAATTTGTAGTTATTGCCTACTACATGAGTTGCTTTCTTTGGTTTCGCCATGTAGTGGATCATCTTGTTAATAATGCTGGAATTGTCTCGATCGCGATGCTGGAAGATCTTGAAGATGTTACTGATTTTCGATCAATTTGGGTAAGTTTATCCACTCATTTTTTCTGGTTTCATGAGTAAATTTAATCTAAGTTCAGAATTCTGTGGACTTGACAGGACACTAACTTCTGGGGCTTTGTATATATGACACGGTTTGCTGCCCCGTATCTCAGATACAGCAGAGGCCGAATTGTCGTAATATCCTCCCCTGCATCTTGGTTGGCTGCACCGAGAATGGCTATTTACAATGTAAGTCCGTAAATGTTTAATTATAAGAGACATCAAAATTGTAAACTGGCCTAACAAATTGCCTCATGTAGCTTAGATAGATTACCGATCATGCGATCACTAGAACATAGACATGAAAACGAATGGCCTTTACATTCAGATATCAGCTGGTTGGCAAACTGAGTTTGTGTGGTTCATGATGATATAACTTCATTATATTTGCCTTTGTTTCGTTTGGTTAATACAATGATGATATTAGGCAAGCAAAGCAGCAATCGAGCAATTTTTTGAGACACTAAGGGTTGAATTCGGTCAAGACATAGGGATAACTCTAGCGACTCCTGGTCTGACTGAGTCAGAAATGACGAAAGGCAAACACTTGAACAAGTCGGGGAGATTTGAAGTCAATCCCGACATGAGAGATGTAAGTATCTATACCTGTGTACATTTCTGATAATTGCCTCTCTGGTTTCAATAAAGCGCAAATAATCCATCTTCAGGTAGGAGGTTCAAATCCAAATAGTTATTGGTTCCCTGATTTTCTTCGTGTTCATTGAAATTCAAAATGCAGGTACAAATGTTCATGGTCCCATTCCAAAGTGCAGAAAGTTGTGCTAAGGGGTTAGTACAGAGTGTTATCCGTGGAGAGCGATACGTGACTCACCACAAATGGTTTAAGGTAAGCTATTACTGGAGGTTTTTCGTCCCTGAGTTGTACGAGTGGGTCTATAGAATCTTCAACATTACGAGCCCTGGTGAGCCGGTGACGGAGGCCCTAGCCAAGAAGGTGTTGGACTATACTAGAGCTAAGAGTGTGCTCTACACTGAATCTGTTCTAGTGCCAGAGATAAAGAAAGATTAGTGTTGCTAAATGTTGATGTTTGGAATGTAAAGTTAAATGTGCTAAATGTTTTAGTGATCATGATGATTTTACGTCATACTGGTTTCAACCAAATAATTTCATAGAAAGTAAAATGCCAGAAGCTCGATACAGGAGGATCTATTATCGAGGGCCGACTAGGAAGAAGACGGGTGAGTTGGACTCGGAAGATGGAGCGAACCATGTAAAACTGCAGAATATGTACTAAGTTCAGTAATCTAACATGTGAACTTGATGATAAAGGCAGCCAAAAGAAGCTTATAAATCCATGCATGAGTCCATTATATATTGTTTTTTCCATTTTTAAGTTTGAACAACACCTGCAAGCAAGTCTCTGCCTACAAGATTACAGTAGCATTCTTATGTATTAGAAACAGAAAAGTTAACTACAAAACAATCGGAAAGAAATTGAAGTAAAAATACACGTACAAACGTGGTGAATATTATTCTGCATTTCTCTAAACGTTCAATGAAAGGCCTCGGCACTGGAGGCTTTCTATCTCTCTATTTCGATAGACACGTGCTCGTTCGATGATTCTGGGGCTGAACTGTTGTCAGTTGTTGAAACAGTGGTGACTGAATTCTCGCTCTCCTGACTCAGAACTGTTCGCCATGTGTCAATATAGCCTGCGTCATTGTGATCCAGAAGACTTGGCCACTCGCGCTGCTCAAGATGTTCAAGAACTTCTCTGTAATGGTAAAGAAGATCAGCTGCTTTTCCTACACTATCCTCTTTCTTTTCAGCGATGGTGCTGTCACATTCCAGCATGATGGCGCGCGGTAAATTTGTAAGACAGGCTACCAGTATGTCCGCCATGATTATGATCAATTGGTTGTACATCTGCTCATCAGTCTGACCCTCATTTAACAAAAGAGTTTCACAGATCCTGTACATTGAATTAGCAGTGAAAATCTCGGCTGGCCAATCAAGAGACGTGACAGAATTTCCCGTACTAGACTTGAACTCCACAATTTTCTCTTTAGCCATGTCAGAGAACTCGCGTAGTGTGTCCTTGTACATACAGCCTCCTGTATTCGATACTCGAGCAACAGTCTTGCCTTGCCACTTGAGATGCAGTTCAAGTTCATCCCAGATAATGTGTGCTGCTTTACTACTAGCCAACAGTTGGGGATCCGTACGTAAGAATTTCTCTACGAGCTCCACAAGATGGACAGCACACCTCAATCCAGGCAATGGTGATTGGATTCTCAAACATTGGGCAGGGGGAACTGCTTGCACAATGCATGCTAAGGTAACCAATGGAAGAAGCCAACAATTAGGAGGTTCTTCATCATGTAAGCTTGTGACTTCACTACTGTCGAACTCTCTCACCCCATTGAAGTTTCTAGACTTGTTCAGAAGATGGACCAATGTTCTTGGAGATTTTAATAGAACAGCTGACATCATACTATCAATTTCCTTGCAAACATAGGAAATTATGTCTTGTGGAAACTCCTCGCCTTCAAGTAGCAGTACATACCGACTAAGATCTAAATCTGTACCTTCGGTTGACTGCAGTTCTGTGCCATCACTTGAGGAACTGAAAAGGCAGGTTAACAACTTCTTGATGCCATCCAGGAACATCAAAACCGCAACTTGGCACCACGCGCTTAGTATGAGAAAAAGTGTGCTAGCTTGAACAGTCAGAGTCTGAATGTTAATGCCAACAGATAAAAAGGACTGTTTTAAAGCTTTCATAATACCCTTGGTAAATTTTGGACTTTCTCTCCATTCCACTAATCTCAGAGTCCAGTAAGTTTCCACTTTTAATTCATCTCTGAGGCTTCTACGTCCTAGCAGTGACCTCCTAATTTTGGCGGCGAGGTACCATCTCCATAAAGGAGCAATGGTACCTAAAACTATCCCATTAAACTGGGCCAGTAATATCAAATTGATGCTGGTGAGTCCGTAACTTGAAGAGACAAAGGAATCGCGAGACATGGTGAACATGATTCTGATAAAAGTTTTTGCGTAAGTCAAATCCATCAACAAACACAGTATACCTGGAATAACACAAACAGCAGATCTCGCAATCACAAACTGCATGCTCCCTGTTAATGCCATCGCCCAGTTTTTCCTCAAGGCTGTTTTCAGTTCAAGAAGAGTAAATCTTTTGTCCTGCACCCTTTCATTTTGAATCAATTTATGCATTTCCGCGAACTTGAATTCAATGTCTCTTTTGATTGTCGGAACCACAAAACCCCAGAAACAAAATAGATTAAACACAAAAAGTAAGGTGAGTGTGGCCACTATTTGTTCAATCCAGAACAGATTTCTATCAGGAAAAAGTTTAATTGACTCAGCAGTAGAGACAAACATATTTACAGAAATTGTGATGACTAGAAGACCTAAAGCAACCAAATTGGACAGAATAGCATCGTCATTCATAGATCCCATAGATGTCATGAAGTTACACATAGCAATCGACATAAATGCAAGGCTACTCAGGTTAGCAAGTACATCAAGATTTCCATACTTTGGATTAGTGAGATCCAACGTGAGCTTCATAACCACAGCTAATACAGTCAAGAAAGCTGCATTGAGAGAAAAGTACTTACATGGAAACCAGAACTTTTGAGGCGTTAACACGTTGAACAAATCAAACAAATCAAACCCCATTGCAAAAGTGCATACAAAGGAAGCCAAGGCAATATACATGCCTATCCAAGGCATTGGTTTTTCAAGTTTATCTTGGATATGGGATTGAGAATCAGAAAATCGTTTGCATATGTTTTCCTGCAAATCCCTTGTCATTGAATTCCAGGACTGAGACGAATTCATGGCTATTCTGTGCTCTTTCTTTGGAGGGTAGATGTTTGCAAGAAAGGAATTAACAAGGATACTAGGACACTTGTGGACAGGAAACAAGGGATACATGAGCTTCCATTTAAGCACTGATCGAGTTCCAAACGCGTAATGTATTGGTCTTGGTCATCGTCTATAGCAGGGAGGGCCAAAACACTTCACTTTTTGAAAATTTCGTATGAACCTTTCAATTTCTACGGATTCTACCAGTCTTTTTAGAAAGAATGGACAATCGAAACATCAAAATCAGTAGAACATGTTCCGGGTAAGCTTCACTGGAACTTCCAGGCTCCAGGGACTTGCAAAAAGTTGCTGCTGGCAAGTGGCAAACATGTTTCACAATTTGATTTGGACACATGAAGCAGAAAGTCCAAAGTTTACACTATGATCATTTACACTGAATTATGAACTGGCCCTTTTATTTGGCACCAAGCCACCATTCAAACATATGCCGACAAGGAGATGCAATTATTGAATTGAACACTGAAATATTAGAGAAATTTACAGTATTCGTCTTAATTGGGTCAATGCCTAATTTCGTTGGATTCTACTATTAATTTTCTCCGGATTCATTTTGATTTTTACACTTTAGTATTTCGCGTTCCTTGCATAAAATCTATACCAACCTAAAAACTACTTTGCTATCTTTCCCTTCATAAACCTCAAGTTATATATAATCCACTATCTAATAGGAGGTTTAGGAGGTCAAGATCAGATCCCTTGAAGTACAGGTTTAGACTTTAGAGGTAGTAATTGATAACTTTGTATAATTTGCTTTTAAAAAGAGAGTTATCTTTCACTTGTGAAATTAATTGACAAGTTACTCCACAAAAGTCACCCAACCTAGCTCTTTCACATGCAACATTAAGCTACTCTGTTGATTTACGCACTTGTGAAGGTAGCAGCTAGTATAGCTTTGATCTAGGTTGTTTGTTCTTTATTGGTGCATGGTAGATAGAAATTAAAATGTATTACTTCTTCCTCCGTCCCGTCCGAACCTTCCTGTTTTTCTATTTTAGGTGTCCCGTTTGAAGTTTCTCATTTTCATTTTAGGAAATTCCACTTTTTACTTTAGCAATAAATATATTCAAAACTTTTTACCTCACTAACTTTTCACATCCACTAATTATTAATATATTTACTTTTCACTTCACTACCAATATACTAATCAAAAGTAATCCCTCTTTTATTTGTTGACTGAAAAGTCAAATGGAAAGTTTGGATGGGACAAAGGAAGTACAAGATTAGAGTCTCAAAATTTTGAGAGTTATGTATGGATTTTGATAATGACTTTGCTCTGGAATGGGCTTACATCAGTTGTATCCTCATTATAATCAGGGTCGTCTCGAGTTTTACGAGGCTCTGTGCAAAACTTTCGAATGAGGCCCAAGTCCTAATTTTATATTTAAATATTATTAATTTTTATAAAGAGAGAAAATCATCTAAAAATATCATTTGATGTATTAGTATTTTAATAAATAATTATAACAAACAGTTCATGACTAAAACTTTCCTAGAGTTGTATAATTGGTTATTTTTATTTAGAATGATTTATTAACATGTTTGGAAAAGAGAATATGAAATAAATGTTGGGAAGAAAGGTTTAAGTAATTTTTTTAAAAAATTGAAAGTTTGATATCGATAAATTTGAGTGTGAAAAGTAATATTCAAATTTAAAATAGTAGTGAAAATGAGAGTTTTTTTTATATAAAAAAAATAGTAAAGGAAATAAAAGGGACCTTTTGAAGGGCCTTTTGAATGTAAAAGTTAATATCAAAATTTAAAATAGTAGTGACAATGAGATTCTTTTCTATTAAAAAGGGTAGTAAGTAAAATATTTATATACTCCCTCCGTCTGCTCAAATTTGCCCCATCTCTCTTTCGACACATTATTTAAGAAGGTATTAATATATTGCTAAGTAGTAAATGAAAAGTAAAGTAGTACAAGTGAGGTCGAATTGATGTAGTATATTGATATATAGTACAAGTGAGGTAGGAGTGTGTGATTCAATGGTAATAAATAGTTTCCTTCTTTGGACATGGGGAAAAATTGAGCGGACAATCCAAAATGGAAAGATAGGGCAAAATTGAGCGGACGGGTGGAGTATAGTACAAGTGGGGTATATTGGTGTTGTAAATGAAAAGTAAAATAGTATAAGTGGGGTTGAATTGTGGTACTATATTGATATATAGTACACGTGGGGTAGGAGTGTAATTTAAAAATAATTTTAAAAAATCATTTTTGAAAATATAACATTATTAAGCAGATACCCAGAATAATAAAATGATGTACTTTCTGACGGAGGGAGATAGTACATTATTAACAAAACGTTTTAATTAATAATATGATTTTCTTACAAATATTATACCTATATTATTGTATTGTATACTCCCTCCGTCCGCTCAAACCAGACCCATTTTTCCATTTTGGGCGTCCGCTCAATCCAGTCCCATTTTCAAAAATGGAAACTTTTTATTCATTTTAAATCAAACATTTCTACCCCACTTGTACTATATATCAATACTAGAACTAACCCGTGGCGTTGCCACGGTACAGTTTAAGCTTTTACAAAAATATAAAGAAAAACATTAGTTAAAAGAAGTCTCCTAAATATTTCTCAGTCCAAAGGTATAGTGTATTACGTGATATAAGAAAATACATAATTATGACATGAATGAAGCTGTGTGACAAAAATTCGTCGTCAATATCTGCAAAAACAATATACTATTAATTTACTTACAGAACGCCAATACAATATTATATGACCAGTAAAAAAAAGTAGTCGGGAATATTTATAAAAAGTACCTCAAAGATTACTAAGTACTTTCTTGTAGATAACATTAATAGTCTTGTTAGTCGATCGACTTTCCTCATCCAGAGCCAACACCTTAACAATCTTGTACTAACTCGTGGCGTTGTCACGGTATAATTTTGGCCTTTACGAAATTTAAAGAAAGACATTAGTAAAAGAAGTCTATAAGTCAAAAGATATAGTGTATTACACGATATTAAAAAATACAGCATTATGATATGAATGAAGATGTGTGACAAAAATCCACCGTCAATATCTGCAAAAAGAATAGATTGTTAATATACAATTGTGTGTTCCGAATATTTGAGCATTTCGCTCCCACCTAACAATTTATATTGGTA
>JAYMSL010003859.1:0-11833 GCA_036897195.1 Plantago coronopus | reverse complement strand
GCCTTGAATTCGATTGCTCTAACGGATTATCCCCGCAAGGTACCTTGAAATCCCAGATTTTGTCACGCTCGAAACCCAGGCATTGAAATAAGGGTCGAATAATCTTGTTCGGAAAGTGATTACACGATCCGATTAGAAATCCCATATTTTGTCACGCTCTTCATATTGTTCATATCATTGTTCTACACCCTAAACACCAACATCCAACGCCTTCATACTTGTCAAAAGAGTCATAATCTATCCCACTGCCACCAAATTGAGGGTCATTCCAGCGCCCAAGGAATCTAACAAATCCATCATCATCTGAAAAGTCTACAAAATCATCGTTGACATGGTTAAATGGATTGCGCAAGTTTCTTTCTATAACATAATCCCCAACAACGACTGCCCCGGGTGTAGTAGATTGGATTGTGCTTAACACGTCACTAACAGCTCTCTCATTTTCAAGTTTTCTCCATTTCTCGGCATGAGAAGGGTCCACATCTCGAGGCCGTGGGGCCATAGGGTGTACTGACTTAACATGTTTCTTGAGCTTCTTATAAGTTCCAACAAACGAGCAATTATCTTGCATGCAGGTCCGTTTCTTTGCATTAAGATACTTTCTTGCAGGGTCCACAACTGTCCAGCCCATTACCTCCCCACGGCAAAGTGGACATAATAGCTCTGACTTTTCGGTGTAACCCTTTTGCCAGCCTTTCTCAGACACAATTACATCACTGTTTGATTTAGTATAGGCCCTCTTGTACTGCTCCAAGCAATTAGAAAACCGATGGCTAGTAGCACACATATAAGGACGGCAGCCTTTGTCATATGAGGAACAAAGTAAGAGGACAGCATTGTGAGGAGACTCCATGCAGACCGAGCAAACTGCATTCCGCCATTCTCTTTTCTCTGATGGTGTCAGTCTTTTGTCGTCGTGAGCATGTCCAGAAACCTTTGTGCTTCGGGAAGATACCTTGTGCAGACTGGCTCTGGGGCCTGACAAAGTGCCATTCAGTTGCAGCGTCTTGGATTTTGCCATTTATAAGAACTCTTCAACGCTGCATCATATCCCACCAGAAGAAATAAGAAATTAATTAAGAATAATTAGAAGAGAAGAAACAAAGAATAGGAAGCTAAAAATATTCTAGCGGGACTCATAAAAATCTCAGGGTGCAATCTGTAGATTTCCATCAAGCAACTTCAGCACACAAATCACATGCAGCTCCTCAATCTCAACTTCCCTCGCTTTTAGGATGAAAATCACACTTTTATAAGATATAAGATTCGTCATATTTATTAAGAATTTAATCCTCATTTTCGCACATTATCCTCTTTCAGGGCATAATCAGTGAAAGGTATCATTTCACATATTAATAGGCTGACACTTGTGTTTTCTTATGTAACTCATCATTGCTGAGTTTATTTCAACAAGGTTAAACGATAAAACCACCTAAGAACATACCAACCACAACACTTATAATTTGAAAGAAGAAAGATTTGTGTATAATAGTCACATCTTTACCAATACCAGTCTAATTCAAAATTGTGACTTTTTTTCCTGTCCAAGGATAGGTTTTGACTTCCCTTGTGTGGATAAGCTTCATCTAAGTTTGATCAGTAACACCAAGCTTCACGTAATTAGCATTTCATTAATTTACAAGACACGTTGACCCATACAACTGAATAGCAAACGGAAATATAATCCTCTCGCACTAATACCAAAAAGTGATTTCAACTTTTCAAAAACTTATTACCACCAATGATGCAACGATTCACACGGTCATACCATGACAACAAACACTTAGATATGTGTACATACTACATATCATACCATGCAAAAGATTAGTTAGACAAAATAAAACAGCATTGAAAACAGGAAACTTTTCAACTTAAGAACACCATGTTTCACTCATCATTTATTTTCCCATCATGAGTTACGCAAGATAGAAGCAAGAATAAGCATATAATCAACTAAAAAGGCAACACAATACCTAATCAACCAAACTAAAGCAAGCGAGCTATGAAAACAATGTCGTCTTCTAATTCGAAAATAAAAGACTCTATAAACTTACTGATAGTTTATCGAGATTAAAAACCCTAACCAAGTAACCAGCTAGGAGCTATGGCCTAGCAAATTTCAGTATGTAAATTTGTGCGCTAACCGAAAGGTTTAAGAGAAAGGAAAACAAACGGAAAAAAAGAGCCGGTAATCAGTAGGTAAAATTTGTCATGCTGCAACATTATGAATCTAAACAATCGTATCAAATTTAAATTCAAAATCACTTGATCTCAATTAGCCTCGAGCTTCAGTATACAGTACACCCATACATCCAATACACATGTACGATATAACCTAGCTTACTGAACCTACTGAGGAATGTAAGTGCATAATCATAAAAGCTAAATGGTGAACGAAGGATACGAATTCCAAAAAGTAATGAGATAATGAAAACCCTAACTGAGCTAAACTATCAAGTAAACGAGGAAACATAGTTCAAATAAGGGCTCCGGTTGAGCATAAACATCCAAGAGAGATTCATACAGATTGAAAAGCAGAGCCGATAATCAGTAAGTAAAATTTTCCAGGCCGCAACATAATGAATCTTAACAATCGTATCAAATTTAAATTCAAAATCACTTGATCTCAATTGGCCTCGAGCTTCAGTATACAGTACATACATACATCCAATACACATGTATGATATAACCAAGCTTACCGAACCTACTGAGGAATGTAAGTCATAATCATAAGAGCTAAATGGTGTACGACGGACCGATACGAATCCAACAAGTGAGAAACGAGATCCTCAAAACCCTAACTGAGCTAAACTATCAACTAGAAGAGGAAAAATGTTTAAATAAGGGCTCCTGTTGAGCATAAACATCTAAGAGAGAGTCAAACAGATTGAAAAGCAGATAGAATCCAATCCGGTACCTGAAACAGACGCCGGCTGAAATGGAGGACGAGATTTCGACTGCTCGACTGCTGATTCTGATGATGATGAATTGATGCTCACGTTTTTACGGGGTATTTGGCAATTTAATGTTCCAGGCCTCCAGGCTCCAGGGGTTATTTTGTAAAGAGGTGTAATTGGGAGACCTTTTCTTTCTTTTTTGTTTTTTGTTTCTTTTTTTAATTAAGATGTGGTTTTGGGAGGAGATTTTTTTTAACCGATCAAGATTCACTTAAATTACGCTATATTATCACAGCATTCACCGTTAAAAAACCTTTTTAAAAATCGGTAACGAATACAATCTGATAACACTGGATAGGCGAGTTTTGAAAATGAGTTTTTTAATATGCAGATTATATACTTAGTTCCTTTTTTAACTTAAAAAAAAACGGTATTTCCAATACTTTTTAAATTTAAAATTGTTTTTAATTCAAAATTAAAATTACAAAAAAGTCCTACAATTGAGTGTGCATTATTTAAGTTTAATAAATATCGTTCCGAAATTTCAAAATTATGCAAACTAAATTTTTAATTTTTAGAACTTTAATTTAAAATTAAGTATGACAAAGAAGCGCAACTCAATTGTTAATACATTTCATCAACAATCAACTCAATTTTCCGTTTTAAAATAATTAAAATTAAGTATAAAGTTTTTTATGATAAAACTATAAAGTGAAAGAGTAATTTTTAAAAAAAGAGAGAGAAAGCAGATCGGAGCTACAGTATCATCTAAGATTGGATGAGCTGGCAGCTCTGATCTTTGACGAGCTTAATCCCCGACTCGACAGAGCTGCTCCAGTCATCAAAGCTCCTTCAGAGGTTTTGTTTTAGGAAAACTGAAACTTTTTTATTTATTCAACAAGTATAAAAATGAGGAAGAAGTAGGTGTATTACGATGATCTTTTAAAATTAGGGTGAATTTGATATTAGAATACTTGAAGTTGTACAGTTTTATAATTCATTAAAATATGGGCTTATTATTATAAATAATAAATATTTAAGACCTTTTTTTATTTTGTTGTGAGAAACTTTAAAAGTCAACAAAATTACAAAATCCAGGATTATACGTTAACAGAAGGTCGAATGTAATTTGAAGCGCCGGGTGTAAATATAATACGCCAAAATTCAACAATCTTTTGCCCGATCACAATATATAGACATTATGACGACATATGGATGCCATATGCGTTGGACTTGATATCTGGAAGAGTTAACTGGACATGCCATTGCCGTCTACATTCTTAATTTGCCAGCTAAATTACTACTAAAATGCAGTAATCAACAGAATAGGAATTCATTAGTAGGGATCACGGAAGAAGGTTTTGCATTAAAAACGATACAATACTCGTACACTTCATTTCTTGAATGACCACAAGACCCACAACATATTTACATTTAAATTACAGTGTTTGCGCTGCAAGACACTCCCTGACATTCGCAAATTTACATGACACTGGCCCGGGGGAGAAAAAATCGAGCAGTGCACGTACGTGCAACAAATACTGCTCAGGAAACAAACAATGCTACTACTAACTCTCAGATAGTAGAAGAGTGGAAACTCGGCCCTGTATTTACAATGTATTGTGCAATCCCGCAAGTGGTCCAATAAGTAGATTGAACCTGCATTATGAATATAAAACGACTTTACTTACATTATTTCTGATTTCACACATGCTAATACTATTTCATGATAAAGACAGAGATATTAATATTACACAAAGCTGAAAGCATAGCATACACCACCAAAGTACATATCTAGCTCGGAAACTTGCTATGTCACTCAGTTACTAGGATTTGAGTCCGCATGTATTGTTTTTCTCTTCACATTTCGATTTTTAGGGTTCCAATGGAAATTAAAACTCTAATAACTAGGAGAAAAGTGAAGCAATAAGATTAACAGTGACAAAAGTCGATGATGCCTTCAACTCTCAAAGTAACTTACTAGATACCAACTTCTAGGGTTCCTCAAACTAGATCGACACAGTTTCTTCAAAATGAACAATTTATCATGTTATTCTAATTAGACCAAGTAAGAGTTGGTATTTTTAACAGATGATGTGTCCTGCATTAAATTTGTTTGCAGAGTACAAGGACAAAAAGCAAGTATATGGACACTAATGTAACCTTACCCTACCACCCACGACCCACCCAAGTGTTCGGTGTGCCTTACGCCCAATGTCCGAGAAAAAGATGGATTTTATCAGACTTGTGTTCTAAGATTTTATCCAACCTTTTATTACAACTAATGTTTGCAAGTCATCTAATGTTAGAAACGAAGAAATAGGTTGCTTACCTGAAAATTACGATTTCATTTAATTCTGTCTGCTAAAGTAGTGAGGTGATGCTGATCCTGAATTTTGTGAAAGTGGACGCCTTACAAAGGCATGATCCAAGAGCTGCGTCGCTGTTGGTCTCAGACTTGGTTCAACTTGTAGACAGCTCACAATAAAGTCACGTGCATCGCTGGAAAGAGAATCAGGAATAGGTGGTCTCACACCCCTCCCTATTTGGAATAATGCTGACATCTGCAGGATAAAAGAGAATTAGTCGTTAAAAACTTGAAATAGATAATGCATATAGTTGCACATATATCTTCAAGTTATTCAGCAAGTCTAGGCAGAGGCTGCTTCACTCACACATTCCAGGTTGGAGTAAGGAAAACTTCTTGTGAGCATCTCCAGCACAGTGCATCCCAGGCTCCATATATCTGCTGGAAGCCCAGAACCCCGACTTCTTACGACCTGTCAGAAAATAGATCCACAGTGGGTAAATTATGGAAACAGAAGATGTTGCATACATGAACTACATTACATAACATGTAAATCCTCCGAGCTTACATAAAGGAGCATACAAAATTACCAACAATTATGAAATCAACATTTTCAATCAGAAATCTAACTAAAGTAGTTTAAACGCAGCACTTTGACACAACAAATCGAGGTATGAGAATTAACGGAAGAGTCAAATGGCAATACTAGATGCTAAAGCAAACACGTGATGGAAATGAAGTGTGATCCTGATAAGTAGACTTCCGCTGGAGGTAATTAAATGGAGACGGGTGTACTTCCATGCCAGAATGTTCCTCTCTAAAGCTAAAAGTGCATAAAAGGAAATTCCCAATGAGCACACTTCAGTTAACTGTTCTTTGTCGGAAGCAAAAACCGCAGGAAAAAATACAATATTCCTAAATGAAACTGATATCCCCCTGTTTGCTATAAAGTAGACTACCTTGATCCTGATAGAATTATTGATATTAATCCACCAGGAAAAACTTCTGAGCTTATGGGCATTGAAACCACACCCACCCCTGTCCTCCCCCAGTTCTAAACTCTAACTCTATCTCACCATGGGGTGATATGACAAAACAGAACACATAGGGTATAAACAGGTGACAAGGTCGATAACCAAAAATAAAATCTAAAAACAGAGCACATAGGGTTAAAAAAATTGCAGATTCAACCATTCCTCTCGAGTGAGAAATATCAGCAGTTCAGCACATTCTAGGGCATGATTGTCATCCAGCCTAACTTGATTTCTATCACTATTTCTTAGAACCAATATCCTAACCCTAAAGTTAATCTACCTTGGGAAGATTTAAAGGCCAGTGACAATAAAAAGGCGCAGAACAAACCTCGGGAGCCATCCAAAAAGGAGTACCCTTGCAAGACTTGACATCATTCAACTTCGTGGCCTGCACAAGGAATCAATAACCAATAGTTCTATCAGTACTGCAAATTGACACCATTTACTAAACTGACTTGGGGGGTTAAGGGAGACAGGAAAACAAAGAATAAAATACTGAACCTTAGCAAGACCGAAATCAGCAAGCTTCACCAAGCCACTTGTGTCGACTAATATGTTGGCACATTTTATATCTCTGTAAATAGGAAAGGTATAACAAGAAAAGAGGAGTCAAGACAACTGGCATGGTAGGTAAGCCGCCAATGAGGCAATTTTGATGTCAATATTCAAATGCGGCTCAAGTCAACCCATATTCAAGAGTACAAGTCATATATAAAGCTTGGCAAAATCAGCTTTGTCAAGATACACTAACATTTTTATTTTTTTTTATTTTTTTGCATCAAACACTTGTTGAACTCTAAGTAATTGTTTCCCCTATGTCATGCTAAGAGTCTACGAATGCACAGCAACGAACTAAACATGGATAGCTCGATCAACTACCATCTCATTCTAAATATTTCATTTTTCCCAGACGCACTCCTAGATGCAGAAATAATGTCAAAAATAATAATACAAGATGTTATCAACAAAAACCAGAACTATATAGACTACACTGCAATACCACATTGTGATATATGTTATATTATGGTACCACTAAAAACATGGATGTACACTGAACCACAGCTCACTGAATATGGAAATTGATGAGAGGAGAGATATTTAACCTGTGGACAACGTTCTTGTCGTGTAGATATTTCAAACCATGCAATATCTGCCTGGTATAAGCAGAGACTTGTGAATCTCTGAGAACATATTTTCGATAGAGACTCAAGAGTGAGCCTTTTGTTACCAGCTCAAGAAAAATATAGAGGTGCGATTCATCCTACAAGGAAGGAAATGGAAAAGCTCAGCACATTTTTGTCAGCATAAGCAACCAAAAAAGCATCAATGAGATATTTTCAATGGACAGTGGGAATGGGATTGGAGAAAGAAGTTTTTCACATATACTTGGTTCCTTAAAAAAAAAATGGAGAAACTGTTTCGACTTCAACAAATCCATTCATTAATACTAAATGTATTTTTATCAACTAAACCAGACATGAACTAGACAACTGGTGAAGGCTTATGGGTTACTCTATAGTAGCAATAAAAGAGATCCTCAACAAAAAAACAAAAAAAAAAAATCAAGTCAGCATATATAGGAGAAGCAAACCTTCTTTGTGCCATAATACTGAACGATGTTCTCGTGTTCAAACTTACTCAGAAGAGCAATTTCCTGAAAATAATGAACAAGAAATACCAAATTTAACGCATGTAGATAAAGAAATCAGTGATGAATACGAACGAACATGAAGATCCAATTATAATGTATATAGGCACTATGGGGAACTCTATACCTGTTCGAGCTGAAGAATCCGTTGCTTCCCATCATCCTCTTGATCGAGCAAAGATACCTCCTTCACGGCAAAAAAGAATCCATCACTGCATCAGGGGAAACAAGGCATCAAATAATCTGGGGCAATGAAATCCTTGCCAATATAGGTGCCCCATTAGAGATTTCATGCAGTAAGAAGCCAACTAAAGACATATCATGTTTTTGTTAGTTGAATTGAATTGATTAGTGTAAAACCTCAAGTCTTTGATGGAAATAAAAACCCCAACCTAGTTCATTAATTAGTACCTACTCATACATCTATAGTGCAGATTTTGGATAAATTAAAACACGACTTACTCAGCAATCCCTTCATACACAGATCCAAATGAACCACGGCCCAAGAGCTCGCCCTTCTGCCAATCAACAATAACTCGCCTAAATCGGCGAATAGGTGAATCACTAGACATTGGTGTTGTGGTGCTTGAAGAATCATCATTCGAACACGTGCTGAACGAATATGACTCTGACAGCACAGAGTTCTCTGCCCTCCTCATAACATCCCCCCTCCTATCCCCCTCTTCCCCATCATCATCACCTTTCCTATCAACTTTTTCACTCACTTCCTCATTCAAACGAAGGACACCTTCAAACCTTGAGCCACTGGTGTTACTATCAGGAGCAAACGTTCTAAACATGTCGCAGGTAGAGCCGTCTTTGTCATTCAGAGGCAGCGGAGGCAACAAAACCGGTGGCCTAACACCCTTGATTCCATTTCCCCGTAGTTCACTAGGAACCACGTCATTCACCCTCACATTACCCCCTAACCTACCATAAAATGAATTAGGCGAATCAGTAGAAACGTGAATCTCCGCACAATTTGAACTGCTCACATGACTAGTTCTTTTAACCACATCATTAGCCATCAAATTATCCCCTAATCTGCAACAAAACGAACTAGAGGAATCACTAGCAACAGGAATCTCCTCACAATTGGTACTAATCGCATCACTAGTCCTATTAACTACAGCAACACTATCTTCATCATCACAATTCAGCTCAATTCCCCGATCATACCAAACTCTACTTCTCGCAGAACTATACCCAACAGGAGCAGACGAAGATCTCATCTTCATCGCCGTATACTCCAACTCCGGTATCGACAAATCTTCGATCCCGGACAACCCTAAGCTCTTACAAATAATATCTATTTCCCCATCATCCCCGTCGATTCTGAAGCTCGTTTTGCCATCATACAGCTCCATAGACCTCGCCCGGAGGCATTCGTCGGAGGAGAAGTAAGACGAGGAGGAAGCTGAAGTCGAAGGCGGCGAGTACTCGTAGTTGATATTCTTCTTCGCGTTGCGGCGGTCGAGCTTCGGCTTGGGCCTGCCGGCGGGTGGAGCTGAACCGGAGCTCATGGCGGCGGCTTTTCGGCGGTCGGATTTATTCTGAGTGAAGATTTTGGGGAGACGATGCATTGTGAAGCAGCAGAGCAGTAACTTCCATGAAATGCGGAAATTATTGTGTGAGGATACAGAGATGAAAGATACTAGGAATATTGAATTTTGGGAATTGTCTGTAAAAAGGAATTTGGGGAAGTTTGTTTGAAGCTTTTGGGGTTTTGGGGTGAAAGTGCGTTTGTGAGGGAGAAAGAGGGAGGAAGACTGAAGAGAAGCATCCAAGAAAAACGCGGTGCCAATTTGGATTTACTTCACTGACTCAGATGACTTTGTTAATTTTTCAGATATTTTTCTGAAATAACCACTTAAAATTCCAATTTTTCTACTCTTTAATTTTGCTAACATTTTGTACATATTGTGGTTTGTATAGTTCAATGTCAAATCGTGTATAGTAGATTTGGAAAATTTATTTACTTATATTGGAAATTTTTTATAACAGTCGTGTAACTGTAGACTGTGTACTACATTGACAAAATTATCTTACCATATTGGGCTTTTCAGCCGACTTGAATTTAGATCATTAGTAGATAATCGACCTGAAGCCGATCTGGGAATAGAAAAACCATGTTAGATTTATGTGTTACAATAGTGTTATTTTATGAAAAAATTAATGTGTATGTTTTTTGCAAATTATGTGATAAGTATACTTGATTGTTTTTTAGCGTTTCTACGAGATAATCTATATGTTTTTTTAATTCAACTGAAAATATTTAGATCACAATGGACATCATTAATTTGTATATAATCGTATTGAATGAACTTACAATGAACTTATTTGAAATATCAACAAAACGAATGTGAAGTGAACTAAACTTAATGAAAATTAAATTACGTAACGATAGATAAAAAAATTTATTTTATGTTTTCGATCACTATATATATTTATCAAGTGGACTTATTTGAGATATCAACAAAACGATTCATTTTAAACGCCAAATCTAACTATACTATTCTAATTCATATATAACTTTATAACTACAATACTCACATACTAACCGTATAACTACAATCTAAACCATCTTCGAACTCCCAACTTCTCAATGACTACTCCAACTTACTTACCACTCGTACACCCTTATAACTCTCCAGATCATTAACATCAAGAGTTATCAGCTAATAAGATAAGATATCATTCAGACTCTGTTCAGTCATCTTAATTTCAGTTGTGTTCGTTCAGTTCAGGTTTGCGTAGTTGAAATTTATATTGTAATAAGTTCAATTTAGTTTACATCAGATCCATTAAATTTAGCTTGTTCATAAATTTTCGAATAAATTAAACTGGACTTTATTTTAATTTAAAGATTTTCAACTGAATCAAATGGAGGTTTTTAAGTTTTATACAAAGTTTATTAAATATATTTTCTATGTATGAAAGTGTTCAAAATAACAGCAACTCAAGATGTAGTGGCTAGAATTCTGAAAATAATGTATCTAGTCCCAGATAATGAATGAGTGGACATATATGATAGGTGTACTCAACTTGATTAAAATAGTGATCCAAACTTTTAACCTTTTTTGTTCGTGAGTCATTACATTGATGAATGGTTACTCTAATGATATTGGTCCCGCAGGTGGATAAATAAATGGTCTAACCTCCGAACTTCTAAACACAATGAGTTTCTTTATTTTAGAAAGATAAAATAAAGTGATTGTTGACATATTAGCACCCTTATGCTCATTATTTAAAAGTACAACGATATGTTTATCAAATCAGAAAAAAGTAGAATAAAGGCAATTGTCTATTTCACAATTAAAGGATCATATATAGTGGATGGATTAGGAATTGAGCACAAGTGGTTGTTTCATGTTTGACGATTTGTGCTCTTTTCTCACTATAAGTGCAACATAAATGTCATGCAACTAAAAAAGTGCCTTACTCACAAATATGCATGTCGGACCGGACCTAAACTGAACGGTATAAAATGAATCTGAACTGAATTTATTTTAATTATAAATTTTATTTAAAGAATCTGAAATGAACTGAACGTATATGAACCCAACTCAACTGAAATTAAGGTGAACTGATCGAGACTAATACGTGCAATGTGTGTACAATTGCGCGTACAAAGTACATAGTACAGACACCTCGTGGCTAAATACACATAATTCTTCCTTGTTTCTCAGTTTGAATAAAAAAAAGGAGATGGCAGCCTGAAATGTGGAAGACAAGTGGGTGTCGTAAGATAATGAAACACTGCAAGTAGTCAATTTTGAGGCAATATATTAGTCTGTATTAGTAGAAGACTAAGGATGAAGTAGCATCAAAGACAGATATTAATTAGTACTCCCTCCGTCCAGTCAATAGTTTCCCACTTTCCTTTTTCGTAGTCCAATACAAAGCTTCCCATTTCCTTTTTTGGACATGTGGTCCCCAATCTTTA
>JAYMSL010003858.1:0-11834 GCA_036897195.1 Plantago coronopus | reverse complement strand
AAAACTACTTCTTGGACTAACTACTTTTCCAACTAACAACAAACAAAATAAGAAAGAAAATAAAAAGAACAAAATAACGATTTATTGAGAAATTTTTGTGAGAGTCGTAGAGATTGAGGGAAGGGTTTCGTATACATTACAAAGTGTTATGACTTATGAACCTAGAAAATGTAGATATTGGGTCGTCCTGGTCAAACCTTGTGGTTCCTGGCCAGCACATTTGAAAATGTGGGGTGCGTTTGTAGATTGACCATGTACATAATAATATAATGGTTGTTGGTTGCAAAATTGGTTGCATATTGATAGGCGGGTTGGCTATCGAGTGAATTAAGCTAATAATTTATGGATTTGGGTGGAGGTAGTGAAGCCAGTAATGGTAACTAAAAAGGTTGTTGTACTTAGGTCAGAACATCGAAGAAGAAATTGTTAAGAATTGTCGGTAATTGGTCGTGATGATTTAAGTGATGGTATTTGATTAATTTTGATAAAGTCATAAAACCATAGTCGATCGTAGATGAGGTCTCAAGTTTCTATATGTCATGATTGCAGAATTTTCAAAAGGGTGTCACCTTCGTCGGAGGTAGTTGTAAATGTGAACGGAGCATTAGGAAAGTAGATCTTTCATGATCTCTTCGTCCCCTTGCCTTGGTTCGTTCCCTTTCTTGCACGCACATCTTGGAGTTACCGGATGAGATAACACTTTGAAACAGACTAAAATATAATTGCTACTGAACCACTTGATCCATTAAACTGATTTAACGATCAAAATAGTGATGGTTCAGAAGCACCAATTTGGATTTCTTAAAGATATTTCACTTATCGACACTAGCTCATTCCTAGATTGGATTAACTAGGTGAGTCGACTTAATTTTAAAAGATAACATGTAATCGAGTTGGTAATTTAGAGGGTCATTTAAATTTCAAGTTTAAACTCGATTAAATTGTTAATTAAAATTCGACTGGTTCAACCGGGTCAAGATGTAAAACAGGTAAAATCGCTAGACAGTAACTTATCGTGGTTGGTTCTTCATACTACTATGCCCAAATAACCAATCCTCTTCCACAAGACAAGAACAAGAAGCCCTAAATTACAGAACCAGTGATGCAAAGCTTGTTATCCCGCAAACCATGGCGACTAGTGACCTCAAATCTGCCCACTTCCAATCTTGGAAGAAGATGCTACGGCCTGATTCCGATGGTCATCGAACACTCCTCCCGAGGTGAGCGAGCGTACGACATCTTCTCGCGGCTGCTCAAGGAGCGCATTATTTGCATCAACGGCCCAATTTCCGATGATACCTCACACGTCGTCGTTGCTCAGCTCCTCTTCCTCGAATCGGAGAACCCTTCGAAGCCCATTAACATGTATATCAATTCTCCTGGTGGAGCTGTCACTGCAGGTAATTGTTCTATTTTTCACTCAAAATGATAAAACATTTTGTTTGATTTCAATTGTATTGGTACGTTTAGTGTTTGGTAATTAGGCAATTAGGAACTGATGTGTTAGGATTTCCAATTGGAAGTATTTTTGGTAAAAGAAATTTTAGGCAGACAGTTTAGGAGAAATCACTTAATTAGGGGAATGTGCCAAACAATTGGGCTGGTGGTGGTTCCTAATGTTAGCAAAATCTGATTTTTACGAAGAATTTGAGTTCGAATTGTGTTTCCAAAGATACCACAACACATATATGTTTGAATGCATATATTTAAGAATGGCTGGGGAGGTACTCTACACAGTATGTGAATTATAGTACAGTTGTAAAGACTCTGGATGAGTTAGTGTAGTTAACTTCACCAAAGAACGGATCCAATATTAGACGGGGAAGGGGTGCTGGCTCTATGTTTTGCCTAAACTGAAGTGTCCAAGTGCCATACCATGTTGGGGTGTACGTTTCGGACACGGGTATGCTAGGGGATTAATGTAACGTAGACTAGCTCCAAGAATGAATGTTTGTGGATTTTTTTTTCTTCCTCAGGGCTTCTTTACCACTTTCTATTTTTTGGTAGTGTTAAATGGTTGAAGTGGTTTTTTTGTTTATGTTATATTATTTATTATTTGAGATGGGAGCTTTCCGTGAAATTGTCTGCAATTTTGGAATCAAATATTATGTTGTTGAGAACATTCACAGTACTGAAATTTTTTACGCCCCTTTATAAATAGTTCAAGCTGAAGAATTGAAGCACATTTCACAATCTATCGCACTTTCTGCTAGCTAATGCCTAATATTGTATCCTGTGTAGCTAGTCAGATTCCTCTTATCTTATTCGCCCAAATTTGAAATGCAGCGTTGTTACAAGATTCACTACTAAATAACAGTTAACGATGACAACTGATTACATGGAAGCTATTAAGTGATAACTTTTCATGCATTTAGTGTTAGCTGTGAAGTTTGGCGATCACTTTTCATGCTTTTATCCATCTTTTAGTGTTAGAATTGAAGTTTGAGGATCACTTTTCATGCTTTTCTATATCCGGCTTTTAGTGTTATCAGTGATATTTGAGGATTCGAAAATCCGCACTCCCCTTCCCTGATTTATCCTTAAAACTTAAAAGCCAGTACATGTATAGCTCTAAATTTCACTTCATATTCCTAATTTCACTTCATGGATTTGGTCTGTACAGGTCTTGCTATCTACGATACTATGCAGTACATCCGATCTCCGATCAATACCATATGTCTAGGTCAGGCTGCATCAATGGGTTCTCTGCTCTTGGCCGCTGGTGCAAAGGGTGAAAGGAGGTCTCTTCCGAACGCTACAATCATGATTCATCAGCCTTCAGGTGGGTATAGCGGACAGGCCAAGGATATTAGCATTCACACAAAGCAGATCATTCGTGTTTGGGATGCGTTGAATGAACTTTACTGCAAGCATACTGGACAGCCCCTTGATATAATCCAGAAGAATATGGACCGTGATTATTTCATGACAGCTCAAGAGGCAAAGGAATTTGGCATCATTGATGAAGTGATTGACGAGAGGCCAATAGCCCTTGTTACTGATGCTGTATCAAAAGAGGGCCAAGATAAGGGTTCAACTTAGTTTTCAGTGTAAGACTTTGTCCGTTTACCCTTCCCTGTTAACCCTTCTTGGATTAGTCTATGTTTTTATGAGTACCTTAAGTTTTATTCCCATTTGAGCGAGATCATAAGCTGAACATGTATACATGTTTCCGCAGATACATATATGATTCTTTGTGGCTGTTCTTCTTTCGGCTTTAATCTTATGGAATCATTATTGCCCTGCATTAAATCCATATCCATAGATATGACTGATTCAGTTTCCGGCTACGCAAGTTCTGTGACCTCCTTAGCAGAGGGATTTAGTTGATTCTGTACTCTAGTGATTAGAGGTCCCTGGTAAACTCATCAGTAATATTGGTTTTGGAGTGTTTTAAATTGTCCATTTCACACCCTACATTCCACACCAAAATGTAAGTTCCGATTTGATTAGTTTACATTTCTAACTTATATAAGTTTAAGTTGATTCAATTCAGTTCCGAGTAATTAAGTTTAGCCATGTTCATAAAATTTTAGTCGAATTAACGAGAGCTGAGAGCTAAGAGCATAGTTCTCGTGTCCATAATCAAATGTGAGTATATGACATATCCAGACACCTAGTCGCTGTCCCAGAATTGGGAGTATTCTAATACACTTCACAAAACCTTAAAATGTAAACAATTGAATAAGAGTATTTTGTTGTTACTTTGATTTGTAGCAATAAACATACATGTCGATGTCATGAGACATGAGCTACAGCTATAATTTAGATGAATAATATCTGGACATTCTAATGCTTTTATTTTTTGAAGAATTGATTCGACTATGAAACGTGTCATGTATCTGGTGGTTCAACTTCAAACTAAACGTATTCTTCTTTTTTTTTTTTAATGTCTTTTGAAGCAACGCAATATGTGTATTGGAAGGTGCTCAATTACCTTTTACTATTTGTTTCTTTTAATTATTTCAGTGGTGTTTAATTCATGTAATTCTATTATATACTTGTCAACGATGCGTAACTCAGTTTGTAATATATTTTAGTTCAAACAATAAGTCTGAGTTCGACTCATCTTTGTCGTTTCGAAAAAAACGAGGGTAAAGTTATTTCACACTACTCAATTAATGATGACAATATCTAAAAGAAATAAAAAATTAATGATGACAAAGATACATGTTCAAAATCTTGATTAATATTTGACTTTTTCACCATTTCATTTTGAAAACGATAATGATGACACGAAATATGTCCGGTTTAATCAAGTTTTGCGATTTAGCTTGAGCAATCGAATTATCTTCTAGCAAGGCGAATCGACACAATATCAAACATCGCTGCGTGTCTATATTTATACAAAAGCTTACCTTGTGTATCAACTGGACTGATCTGGTTGTGATTGACCAGGACGCTTCACCATCATCGTTTTGGTAATGCGATCGATCTTGATTTCCTATAAATGACCATCCATGTACGACTAGGTGTGGGGTCCAATACACACATCGTATCTTTCTCCAGGAAAAGTTGTCCAAATTTTGTCGAATCATATCACTGTCAAATTCTCCTTATTTACATTATCGAGGTAACACGATTCACTTCATTTACTACTCCAAAGGATTCGAGCAATTAGCTTGGTACTTCCACAACCCACAAAAAAGTTGTTAACCCACTACATTTTGTTTTAAGGTATCCTAGCAAATTAATAACTCTGGAAAATCGAAAAATTCGATTTCTTTACAGTGAAAAAAGTTGGGACGAAGTCGTTAATAATAAATTACCTCGTACAAGCTCTGCTACCATAGTACCACGTACGCATACGATTATTACGTTTCATAATCCAACGTATAGGTACCGATTATGTTCCAATATTACTTTCATTCTAATACAACTTTTTATTTACCGTTATGGTAGTCTCACGTAAAGAACTTTCAAAATTATAACGGAAATTTTCGCGGGAATATGAAAATACTATTTTTGTCTAATAAATAATAAGTCATAAAACAATTGGAAAATTAAAATCAACAAAGAGAAACAAGTCAACTATTTGACATTTATTAAACAAGATCTCATCTCATAGTGTTAACAGTAATATTAGTACACCAAATTCACGTTTTTATTTAACTCCAAAAACTACAATACATTTCTAGAGAGAGAATACAATTCTAGAGAGAGAAACAAAACAGTGATAAAAGCCCAGATCTGCCACCGTCTAACCCCTTTCCTCCACCAAATCTACCTCTTCTTCTTCACTCGCTCCGATTCCCAATCTTCCTTTTTGTGCTTATCGGATTCAATTCTCATTTCTTGATTCAATCAGAATGCAAGGGTTTATCATCCCTTAGCTTTCTTCATTTTTTCACTTTTTTTTCATTCCTTTTTTGGTGATGGAAAATGGGAGAAGTAATGGAGAAAGAGATCGACTGATGTTCAGATCTTCATCGCCGTCGAAATCAGTCTACAATGCTCCACCTCCGCCGTCCAACGGTGGCGCGAATTATATACTTCACGACGTGACCAAATTCGATACCCTAGTCGGTGTCGCGATCAAATACGGCGTTGAGGTGCGATTTATCAGCTGAAATCTCGTCTTTTGATGTTGTTCATTTGTTGTTTATCAGTTATCGGTTATTGGTTAGTAGTTCTATAAATGGCGTTCACTTTATAGTGGAAAGTTTTGTCGGGTTTTTGTATGTATTTTACTGAGGATTAGGTTTTTTTTTTTTTGGTTTTGTTTAGTAACGGCAAACTGATTGACCTGTGATGCTGGAAAATATTAGAAAATATGAATAATGTATATGTTGATTTATCATAAGATGACAAATATCTGCAAGTACTTTATTAACTGATTGAAGGAATGGAGGTTTGGTTTCTCTGATATTAATAGATAGAGCCACTTACCGTGGTTTTCGGGTGTTGATTATCGCGCCTGTTTTGTTCATTTGGGGTGGCTATTTGATTTATATAACTACGAAAATAACTTGAAAAGTTAATTGAGATGTCCTATAACGGTCGTATGCTTTGTATGTCTTTTAATTGTCGTTGTACTTAGTCATTTTTGCTGATATTCTACTTTTTATTGAGCTAGGTTGCGGATATAAAGAGGCTAAATGGGCTGGTGACTGATCTTCAAATGTTTGCTCTAAAGAAACTCCGAATTCCATGTCCAGGCAGGCATCCTCCTTCACCCATTTTATCCAATGGTCATGATACCCCTGAAAGGTGTGTGTGTTTTATCATTCTTATAACACGCGGTGGTGCCATTGTGTTTTTCTGATGTAATGTGGGCCCTGTATTGATTGTATCTGTCTTTCAATTTCTTAAGATCACACTATTCTTTTTCGGAGATCCTTCTCTTTGTGTACAGATAAATTTGATTTCTTCTGAACTGTGAAAGTGAGGATTTTGGTGTGCACCTGTTGATTTAATTTTAATCCTTTTGAAATGTGATAGAGTTATGAAGTTTGATGAGTCTAACAATGACTGATTATTTTAGGATTTGGCTATTAGGTAAAAAACTTGTAAAAAGTATCCGTTCTGGAGTTATCCTAGTTTACTTGTTTTCAGTAATGGTGCACGTAATTATTGGAAGTGCTAATCTTTATTTATGTTACCGAAGTAGTTGGTGAGATTAATTTTTGTTTCAACACGAGCCACATTAACCCCGCAGGAATAGCACATCCGAAAGATGCATTTGTTTTATATGTATATGTTTCTGATTGATCGATCATTTCCCTACGAGTAATTATTAGCTTTGGAGCACTGTCAATTCTAAATGGAGGTTTGAGCTAACTGAGTTATTACTAACGAGTAATATCTTAAGAGTTCTGCACAAGTAATTTGGAGAAAATATTTGGGCATCTTCTTTTCGCTTCACTATAGAAACTTGTACTCAAATTATTTAATGTAAAACGATCAGTGACCTTCATCAATCATCATTTTTATTTGACACATCTAATTCCCTCTCACTGGGGTGTATTTAATTTTCTATTTTTGCGCTTCTTTTTGGTACTAGTGTTGCCTGTTTGGAGGTCTGCTTGGACTTCATAAGTGCAATGAAGCCTGATGGTGAGTTTGTGCAAGTGGAAAAAAATATAATTTACACTAGCTGTAATTAGTTTCACTGGGATTGCTTATCATAATATATCTTGGTAAGTGTTGATAGATTGTTCTGAAGTTCAAGCTTAGGGTGCGGAGTTCTGCTTGAGTCGAATCCCAACATTTGTGTTGATAGATACCCAAATAAAGGGGTTTTATTTGTTTAGGAATGTATTTTATTTGTTTTTATGATACATAATTTGATTGATATGATGCTATCCTTAAGTTCCAAATTAGTCATGGTTCCTGCCTTCCTGGGGTCTGGGGAATTACCAACTGATAAGCCATAAAGGCAGCAATTCTGATATGGACCAGAGGATGATTTTCATATGAACTTTCTTTTATTTGCATATAAAGAATTAGTTTTGCATTATCAGTATAGGGTCTCTACCAGGTTCATGTGTGTGATGAATGTGTTTCCTTAGTTTTTACTTTTTAGTAGCTACAAATACCTTATTCAATCTCCCTAACATAATACTTGTAATGGAAAAAGGTTCCTTGTAACCTTCTTTTAGAAGTTAACTGTAGAAGTAGTGATCTTCGCATCTTCCCATTCACAAAACATCATACATACTGTGTTAACCCATTCAACATGACTTGCAGGCCAAGCAGCTCAGAGAAGGCCCCATCCATCCGTAGGCATTCTGATTTGTTTGACTCCTTTCAGTCCTTTAAGTTAGATTCTTCTCTCGATAGAAGAGTCTCTCCGGCTATGAGCAGCTTACAAGGGTATTACCGTCTTAAACCCGACCCAAACTCTGTAGCCGAAGGTTTTGAAATGTCTGTTTACCGGAAAGGAGGATCTCATAATGGGGAAGCCGGACAATATCACACATCGCCTAATTCTGCTCCACCACTTAGTCACCATAGAAAATCCAGGACGGAACTTGATTTGGCTTCCCATAATGGTGATCAGAATCACCAGTCAGTGCAAAATGGCGACTCAGATAGGTGGCTTGATAAAATCTTAGGAAGGTGTGAGAAATCTGAGCCTGCTCCTCGGACACCAGTAAAGCTTCTGAAGGAGGACAATAGCAATGGCAGTGCAGTTTCAGCAATTACAGGTCAACGGTTGGCTCTGAGGCCCAAGTCAGCCAGCAGAACTAGTTCGGGAGGAGTTAATGGGGAAGCAAATGGGCAGAATATGAGTCCCTTGGTCTTGGGAGATTCTTCAGTCACCAACAGTCTAAGTGGAGTAAGGAAGTCATCAAGTACGTCAAGTTTGCAAGAAACGGATAATGGAGCATTGTCATCCTTATGGCCAACGTCAAGGTGGAACTTGAAGCCTGATTTTCAGGCTCTTTCAACAGCAGCTATTGCTAGGCCTATCTTTGATGGGTTACCGAAGCCTACCATTCGAAGGAACAAAGCAGCACTTGACTAATCAGATCCTTTACTCATCGGTTTTTTCTTTCTTTTGCAAAAATTAGTCGTGGGCCATTTATTTGTGAATGATACATAGCAGAGAAGAATCTGGATTAAAGAATGAATGATGTGTATCCAAGTTGGACACACCCGGCTATTGTTTTGGTGGAAAGCGATACTGACTCCCTAGTCCCTACACAGCATGTCTGCTTGGAATGGGAAGTTACTGAGTTTTATTGTGCTCTGTTAGAGCATGTACATCATATTGTGAACATTGATAGGAACTGTATATTGGATACCCAGAGATTCTGTTTATTTTGGTTAACAGGGGAGGCAAAAGAGATTTATTATACATGTATTATATGATCAATATATATTCTTTTAGCTCTAATTATGAGTTCATCGCTCTTTAAAGTAGCTCGCTCAAGAGTCGTCGTATTTGTGTTTCCCAAATTATGCCTGTTGGGTTGAGTTTCTGACTTCCTGTGTCTGGTAAGTATTTTCCAGTTAATGTGTCGAGCATTAGTATTTCCTTGGTGCGACTTTGGATGTAACGTCTAGGTAGTATCTTCCCGTATGATGATTGTTTCTTTATGTTGTCGGATTGGAACCGTTGAGCTTCCAATTTAGCTGAGTAACGACGAAGTATCTGCTGTTTTCTTCTGTATAGAAGGTTGTGTAAGTCTCTAAGCTAGAGACAATAACTTGATGTGATAAGTTGAAAAGTATCCGGCAGCATAAATCTTGACATGGACTGTCACATTAGAAACCAAATGGAAAAGTTTTCTTTAGATTAGCCGGCTGAATGACTAAGCTTCTATTGGCCGGCCTAATCACATTTTCTAATTGCATCTCTCAGCACTATACATACATAATTAGCATAATCACATTCTTGATCATTTGTCTGTAAAACATGGAGGAGATACACTTAAATGAGATAGTTGATGGCCTGGATTCTCCAAAGTCTGCCTCAACTACTAGCATACATGGTGATTATGTAAAGCTGGATAGTAATATTCATGGCTCTCATATCACTTGCAGGACAAACTCGTCATCGAGCGTTGCGTCCAATGAATCAGAAAGGGTGGAACTAAACAAGGATGGTTCAAAGGCCGCTAAGCTCATGCTGGATGATATCCAGTTTATCCAAAAGTTAGGGAGTGGAGACATAGGCACCGTGTATCTTGTTGAGCTGAAAGGGCACACACGGCAGCTGTTTGCAGCTAAAGTCATGTGTAAAGAAGAGTTGGCATGTAGGAACAAAGAGGGACGAGCCGGAGTGGAGAGGAAGATACTTGAGATGTTGGATCATCCATTTTTGCCCTCCCTTTACGCAACTCTGGATTCTCCTAGGTGGTCCTGCTTGTTAACAGAGTTTTGCCCTGGCGGTGACCTTCACATTCTCCGGCAACGACAATTAGAGAAGAGGTTTGATGAAGATGCAGTAAGGTGAGATTATTTGATCTAACAGCTTTATCAATACTACTAGCCAACTCATGTGTCATTTTGGATCATACTGTGTTTGAAATCCAAGTACAAAACCATTTATGTGGAAAAATAAGATCAAGTAGTTACATTCATAGTTTTAGTTATGAAGAAATGGAATTTGATAAGGTTGTAGTTCCTGTTGACCAGGTTTTATGCATCTGAAGTGGTGGCTGCTCTAGAGTACCTACACATGCTAGGGATTGTTTATCGAGATCTAAAGCCCGAAAATGTTCTAGTACGTTCGGATGGTCATATAATGCTGACTGATTTCGATCTCTCAATGAAATGTGAAAACTCAACATCCTCAGCACATCTTGTGTATGATGATCAACCACGGTCAAGAAGATCTCATCCTTCGTCCGACAACCCTACTAACAAGTTTTCGATATCATCATGTATTCTACCAAGATGTGTAATACCCCGTGTTTCCTCCTGCCTCCACCCAACTCGCAGAAAAAGGCGCCCTGTAAATTTTGGGAGGCCTAAAGTAGTCGCGGAGCCTATAGAGGCTAGGTCGATGTCTTTTGTAGGGACTCATGAGTATCTAGCACCGGAAATCGTGACAGGGGAAGGCCATGGAAATGGAGTGGACTGGTGGACTCTAGGGATCTTTATGTATGAACTTTTATATGGAGTAACACCCTTCAGAGGGAGAGACAACGAGTTTACCTTATCGAACATTGTGGCTCGAGGGCTGGAATTTCCGAAGGAACCAGTAGTTTCAGCCTCATTCAAGAAGCTGATAAGTGAGCTGCTTAACAAGAATCCATCAAAGAGAATGGGGTCTATGATGGGAGCAGCTGCAATTAAGCACCATCCTTTCTTTGAGGGGGTGAATTGGGCTCTCTTGAGATGCACTAAGCCTCCATTTGTCCCTAAGCCCTTCAAGTTTAGGGATGTTACACTTCATGATAATAATAACAGTGTTGATGGTGAGGATAATGTAGATTTTTATTAAATATATCTCTATATAATTGTAATTGTTTCAGTGTAATGGTCTCGTGTGAAAAACACAAGTTATTTACATTTTGTATTGAAGTTGTAGAAATGAATTTGCAAGTTTAGTTTAGAGTCACAAGTACGAACGAAAGAGTATGCAAAGTTTCGTGATGCATGTAAAAATTTATAGCCGCGTCTATGCAGAAATTTAGAGAAAGAGGTGGTGTATGTGGCTTGCATCGTAAAATACACTAGGTACGAGAGGAGACACTATATTATAAAAATAAATATAAGGGAAAAATCTTGGCCGGTACATGAATTGAGAGAGACTTTCACATAAAGGCTGAACAGTGTCTTTCACATAAATACATTATGTTGAGTATCCCCTATATGGATATCAACAATAACTTGAACATCTAGCCTAGAGCAATTGAAATCTTCGACAAGCATTAGTAACGCAGAGAAATCATTATCAGATTTCAAAGCACAGTTAGTCTAATCCCCAATTTTGTATCTAAACGACAAACGTGAAGAACGAGAGCGGACCATTCCTCATAAACCCTCGAAACAATGTCGACATACTGTGTTATGCACGATATAGGGAGGGCGATCATCCGACCACTCCAGCTTAACATCATAACATATGATTTCCGCCTTTGATCACCGGCGTGTTGTGAGTCCATCTTCGCCGGCGGAGGTGGGTAAATTCAGTGAGGATTGATGAATGATGAGTGAGATGAGGAAGGATGTGTGAGATGAGGAATGAACAGACTTAATTCCCCTTTCTAATTTGAAATTCAAATAAGTAGGAAGGACAATCTAGGAAGTGATGGTTTGATCAATTCCCAGGAACTAGACGTAATCTGGGACAGAGCATTTCTCTGTCATTTGAAAGATAGAAGTAGGGGCAAAAGTGTACTTTCACGAGACATAAATGTACTGAATTTAGGAATGCC
>JAYMSL010003857.1:0-11834 GCA_036897195.1 Plantago coronopus | reverse complement strand
CGATACGTTAACCGTTACCATCAGTGTAAATAATGCTCAAAGCTACTCGTGAAAGCGGAACATAAAGTTGAGTTGAAGTCTGACAAAATCATAAAATTTTGACCTCTAACTTCCCATTGAAGTCCGACAATTTGTTTTGGTTGCGATAACAGGTCACCTCCATGACACCTCCAAAACGTCGATCATCAGTTCGGGTGGTATAAAGGGATAGGAAACTAAAAAATCTAGAATTTTCCACAAAAATTAAGTAAGTAATAGTAACGCCATTACCAATAACTTATTTGTTAATTCTCGGCTAATTCGGCTTCAAACCAAACCAGAGCGAACTTTCGTTTCAGAATTCATCTTCTACACTGCCTGAAACTTGGAATCTCCGTCCGTACATTCCGATTCCAGTTGAAAGGCAGTCTTAATCGTGAGAGATATCATCAGATCTGCAAGTTTCTCTGCAAAGATATACATTTCCCTGATTTTTTCCCCTTCTGTCTGATTTTGCTGTGCAGTTTCTTGTGAGTTTCAGTAATTAGGTATCGCATTGATTACAGGTCGCTAAGCTAGTGAAATGACTCGTAGAAGCGAAGATGGAAACCCTGGTGGCGTTGTGGCTGAAAATCCAGTTGAAATCGTTGCTTCAGTCGATGATCTCCTCACCGAAATTCTACGCAGGTTTCCCGTGAGACCTCTGTTTCGATTCAAATTAGTGTCTAAGCACTGGCTTTCTCTCATTTCCAGTCGCCAATTTTGTCTTCTCCGAAACCCAGCCCCCAATCTCCCTCGTGGACTCTTCTTGAGCTTCAATCATTCCCCGAGGAACTACTTTAGTGGTCTTGGTGATGTTGGTTTCGCTTACAGATACATTCCGTTTTATCCAGAGAATCCTAATTCATGTGCACCACCCTTGAATTTCAGTTTTACCGTAGCTCCACCTAGCACTGCTATTTTGCACTCTTGCCATGGCCTAATGCTCTGTTGCAGTTCCAATACGTGGGAGGGTTTCTACCCTGCTATCGAAAAGCCCGACTCTGAACTCTACGTCTATAATCCCACCACCAAATGCTTTGCTATCCTTCCACATTCTCCTTCAGAATTTAGATGCGGTGCCTCATTGGTGTTCGATCCCTACAAATCTTCCCATTACAAAGTATTATTGGTGGAAGAACTACCTTTAGATCGTTGCAAGAAACTTGAACAAGTATTTGCAGATTGCGACAATATAAGGGTTCTAATTTACTCATCAGAGACTGGCGTTTGGACCAACGGTGGTGAGATAGGAGGGACTAGGAGCATCGATTTTAACTATGGAGGAGTCTATTGGAACGATTCTGTCCACTGGAGAAACAAGCATCTGTCCCCGGACAAATCTGGATTCATGTTGCGATACCATGTTGATTCTCAGACATTCCATGAAATGCCTACACCACCTGTCTTAAAACACACTTGTTTATCTAATTTTTACTTGGGGGAGTCACGTGGTCACTTGCATTTTGTAGAGCCTTTGCATTTCATAATACATCCTTCAACTCCTCAATTCAATATTTACGAGATGAAAAGCGACTATTCTGCATGGTTTATTAGGTACCAAGTTAATCTTCTACTTCCACTTGCTAGCTATCCGGAGGTGATCCGTCATGCCCATGATGGCAAAAACTATTATGTTGGCCATGTTATGTCTCTCGTTCGAGGAGATGATAATGAGGGAGACAGCTCCTTGTTGGTTTTGCGTATTCCTGGTAAAATGTTGAAGTACAACCTGCTTGATGGAACTTTGGAAAAGTTAGCTGATATTGATGATGAATTCATCGGTTGTACTAGTACTTTTAGGGAGGGTGCTATTGAAGTTGAATATAGGTTTGAGCATGAACAGGGATCTGATTACATCCCGTCTCTTTGCAGTGTTTAGTGGTCCGTGGCTCTGTGCCATCAATGTTTAAGTTCTGTTGCATTTTGAGTTTGTGGGGATGCATGCTAATTTGGTAGGAGTAGATTAAACCTACATTTTCTGAGTTTGCAGCATTCTTCCATGAGCTATGTAAGCCTCTGTTAGATCAAACTTTTGTCTTGTCAATGATGACAGCCCTAGGATCATTTCTATCTTTGGTATGTAAAGACTACTCCATGAATGGTAATTTTATGTTTGTATTTTGTGTTCAATTTATTATACTCCCTACGTTTCAATTTCTCGTTTCAATTTTCAATTTCGAGTTCTATTTACTCTTATTACTGTCTGATATTGATCAACTTCAAGCTTCAAGAACTTGGATTCTATGTTTGATGCATTTAGCATGGTAAGCTTTATCATTTGAGGCTTGACGAATCGACCTCTGTCTATATGTTGCGGTTATTTGAATTAACACAGTCCATACCTTGATGAAGTTTGTGATTTCACCTTGTGTCCAGTATTTGATGACTTCAGTGAGCTGTGAGTTTCATTCTTGATCCAAGTGTTCAATTTGTTTTGTATCAGATGTTATGGAGATTCCTTAGGAGTAGATTTGTTGTAAGCAAGAGCAAGATATGCTGAAGTGTGCAAAGTGTGAGACTGTGAGCTATGAAACTGAAATTCGTTGAACTGAACTAAAATTATTTTAAGTATAAATTTCAATTATGTAAATCTGAACTAAATCAACTTTTAAACTGAGCAAAACACGTGAATTAAGTATATATTTCAATTAAGTGTAGTGGTAAGTAAACGGAGTTGAGCTGGACTGATGACATGAATGTTTGCGAATGAATTTTAATCTAATACTACTAGATTTTGTAGGTATAGTATGTAAGGTTAAATATGAAGTGTACACCTTTTACACCACGTATAATCACATCATTCATTTTGCGATTAATTTTTTTTTACCGTTTCTAAAAATTGACTTTTACAATTATAACCATATATATGTGAAACCTGTACTCATTACATTGCATTCTTGCGAAGATTAATAACCTCATCAAGAACTCTTATGTCTTAAGTACTATTTTAAGATATTAGTTGCGTGTATGGTTTTTTTTTATTTCTTTTCAAAATTTCAAAATTTTCTTATATTGTGTGTGCTTTGGGTATCTTTGATTGTTTGGAGTAGCTTGTAGTTAGACTATGTTTTGTGTTTCGGAATATCTTTTCATTTTTGCGTTTCCAAATGGACCAGAATAAAAACAAGATTTTGACTTGGATTTCGGGATTAAGTTTATTCGTGAAGATGAGATGAGTGAGAAGGGAAGGGGTCTCTGATCCGGTTTGCGAAAATAACCAATTTCTTGATTGCGTGAAGTAAAAGCACTCAAACAAAAGGTGTTGAGTTGTTTCTTCTTGGTTTGTAGCGCACATGATGCAAGTTTTATCGCAAACTACACATGTAAACCAAACAAGTCAACCGAATTTGCCTTGGAAAAAAGTTAAAGACCTCAAATTGCAAGTAAAAGCGACTTTTAGATAGGGATACACGATAGACTTCCAACAAAAGTTACACTATACAACAACATACCCTGGTAGCGTATAACTTATCGTTAATTCTCGGCTAATTCGCTAAATCATCCGGGGTTCGGTTCATGAGATCACGGGTGCAGGTGCGGTGAGGTTCGAACCAAACTCATTAATTCATCTGCTACTAGCAGATAAGTTCCAAAGCAAATTTCCGTTCCACAATTCATCTTCTACGTGTACACTACCTGCTTGAAACATGGAATCCCCGTCCGTCCATTCCGATTCCAGTTGAAAGGCAGTCTTTATCGGGAGAGATATCATCAGATCTGCACGTTTCTCTGCAAAGATATACATTTCCCTGATTTCCCCCCTTCTGTCTGATTTTGCTGTGCAGTTTCTTCTGAGTTCCAGTAATTAGCTATCGCATTGATTACAGGTCGCTAAGCTAGTGAAATGACTCGTACAAGGGAAGATGGAAACCCTGGTGGCGTTGTGGATGAAACTCCAGCTGAAATTGTTGCTTCAATCGATGATCTCCTGACCGAAATTCTTCGCAGGTTACCCGTGAAACCTCTGTTTCGATTCAAATTAGTGTCTAAGCACTGGCTTTCTCTCATTTCCAGTCGCCAATTTTGTCTTCTCCGAAACCCAGCCCTCAATCTCCCTCGTGGACTCTTCTTGAGATTCAAACGTTCACCAAGGAACTACTTTAGTGGTCTTGGTGATGTTGGTTTCAATTACAGATACATTCGTTTTATCCAGAGAATCCTAATTCATATGCACCACCCTTGAATTTCAGTTTACCGTAGCTCCACCTAGCACTGCTATTTTGCACTCTTGCCATGGCCTAATGCTCTGTTGCAGTTCCAATACGTGAGAGGGTTTCTACCCTGCTATCGAAAAGCCCGACTCTGAACTCTACGTCTATAATCCCACCACCAAATGCTCTGCTATCCTTCCGCATTCTCCTTCAGAGTTTCGATGCGGTGCCTCATTGTTATTAGATCCCTAAAAATCTTCCCATTACAAAGTCTTATTGGTTGAAGAACTGCCTTTAGATCGTAACCATAGAGCTAACCAAGCATTTCCAGATTGCGACAATATACAGGTTCTAATTTACTCATCAGAGACGGGCGTTTGGACCAACGGTGGTGGGATAGGAGGGACTACTTACATCAATTTTAAGTACGGAGGAGTCTATTGGAACGGTTCTGTCCACTGGAGAAACAAGCAACTATTCCCGGACAAATCTGGATTCATGTTGCGATACCATGTTGATTACCAGACATTCCATGAAATGCCTACACCACCTGTCTTAAAACACACTTGTTTATCTAATTATTACTTCGGGGAGTCGCGTGGTCACTTGCATTTTGTAGAGCCTTTGCATTTCATAATAGATCCTTTACCCCCTCAATTCAATGTTTACGAGATGAAATGCGACTATTCTGAATGATTTATTAGGTACCAAGTTAATCTTCTACTTCCCCTTGCTAGCTATCCGGAGGTGATCCGTAAGGCCCCTGATGGCCAAAACTATTATGTTGGCCATGTAATGTCTCTCATTCGAGGAGATGATAATGAGGGTGACGGCTCCTTGTTGGTTTTGCGTATTCCTGGTAAAATGTTGAAGTACAACCTGCTTGATGGAACTTTGGAAAAGTTAGCTGATATTGTTAAAGAATTCATCTTTTGTCGTTGTTCCCATGAAATTGAATATAGGTTTGAGCATGAACAGGGATCGGATTACATCCCGTCTCTTTGCAGTGTTTAGTGGTCCGTGGCTCTGTGCCATAGATGTTTAATTCTGTTGCATCTTGTAGAGATACTAATTCTCAGCACCAGAAAACAGTTACTATCATTCATCTTCTAGGACATAGTAAAGTTTTTTTTGCTTGGATTTCGGGAAGGTGAGTGAGAACAGGGAAGGTGTCTTTGATCTGGTTTGCGAAAACAACCAATCTCTTGGTTGCGCGAAGTAATTAAGGCACTCAAACAAAAGGTGTTGGGTTGTTTCTTCTTGGTTTTTATCGCACATGATGCAAGTTTTCTCGCAACTATACATGTAAACCAAACAAGCCAACCGAATTTGCCTTGGAAAAAAGTTCGAGACCTCAACTTGCGACTAAAAGCGAAAATTTTCCTTTGGCTAGGGATAGAGATAGACTTCCAGTAAAGTTAGATTATACAAAGAACATATCCTTTAGGTGGCCTAAAGGGATATTATGAAAATAAAAAAGTCTGGAATTTTCCACTATTAATTCATCTGCTACTAGCAGACTAGGTTCCAGAGCAAAGTTCCCGTTCCAGAACTCATCTTCTACACTACTACCTGCTTGAAACTTTGGAATCCTCGTAGCTATCCGTCCATTCCGATTCCAATTGAAAGGCAGTCTTAACCGGGAAAGATATCATCGAATCTCCAAGTTTCTCTGCGAAGGTATACATTTCCCTGATTTTTTCCCCTTCTGTCTGATTTTGCTGTGCAGTTTCTTGTGAATTTCTTGCTCTTTCAGTAATTAGGTATCGCATTGATTACAGGTTGCGAAGCTAGTGAAATGACTCGTACAAGGGAAGATGGAAACCCTGGTGGCGTTGTGGTTGGAAATGCCGCTGAAATTGTTGCTTCAATCGATGATATCCTGACCGAAATTCTACGCAGGTTACCCTTGAAACCTCTGGTTCGATTCAAGTTAGTGTCTAAGCACTGGCTTGCTCTCATTACCAGTCGCCAATTTTGTCTTCTCCGAAACCCAGCCCCCAATCTCCCTCGTGGACTCTTCTTGAGATTCAATCGTTCCGTGGTCAGCTATTATCGTGATCGAATTCTCGATTCCAACTACATCCCGTTTTATCCAGATACTCCTGATTCATATGCACCACCCCTGAATTTCAATTTCACCATAAATCCACCTAGCTCTGCAATTTTGCACTCTTGCCATGGACTAATGCTCTGTTGCAGTTCCAGTATGTGGGATGGTTCTAACCCTGCTATCGAAAAGCCCGACTCTGAACTCTACGTCTATAATCCCACCACCAAATGCTTTGCTATCCTTCCGCATTGCCCTTCAGAGTTTCGATGCGGTGCCTCATTGGTATTCGATCCCTTCAAATCTTCCCATTACAAAGTCTTATTGGTTGAAGAACTGCCTTTAGATCGTAACCACAGAGCTAACCAAGCATTTCCAGATTGCGACAATATACAGGTTCTAATTTACTCATCAGAGACGGGCATTTGGACCAACGGTGGTGGGATAGGAGGGACTCGTAACATCCATTTTAAGCACGAAGGAGTCTATTGGAACGGTTCTGTCCACTGGAGAAACAAGCAACTATTCCCGGACAAATCTGGATTCATGTTGCGATACCATGTTGATTCTCAGACATTCCATGAAATGCCTACACCACCTGTCTTGAAACACACTTTTTTATCTGACTATTACTTCGGGGAGTCACGTGGTCACTTGCATTTTGTAGAGCCTTTGCATTTCATAATACATCCTTTACCCCCTCAATTCAATGTTTACGAGATGAAAAGCGACTATTCAGAATGGTTTATCAGCTATCGAGTTAATCTTCTACCTCCCCTTGCTAGCTATCCAGATGCGATCTGTAATGGCCCTGATGGCCAAAACTATTATGTCGGCCATGTAATGTCTCTCATTCGAGGAGATGATAACGAGGGCGACAGCTCCTTGTTGGTTTTGCGTATTCCTGGAAAAATATTGAAGTACAACCTGCTTGCTGGAACTCTGGAAAAGTTAGCTGATATTGATAATGAATTCATCTCTTGTCTTGCTATTTATAGGGATGAAGTTGAATTTAGGTTTCTGCATGAACACGGATTGGATTACATCCCGTCTCTTTGCAGTGTTTAGTGGTCCGTGGCTCGGTGTCATAGATGTTTAATTTCTGTTACATTTCGAGTTGGTGATGACAACCCTAGGATCATTTCTATCTTTGATATGTAAAAGATCGACTATTCGATGAATGATAACTTTTATGTTTGTATTTCGTGTTCGATTTACTATACTCCCTTCGTTTCAATTTCTCATTTGCATTTTCAATTTTGAGTTCGAACTACTCTCATTAATGTCCGAAATTGATCAACTTCAAGTTTCAAGAACTTGGGTTCTTGATGCATTTGCAAACACTTGTAATCTGGACAAAGTTCTATGTTGATACTGGAATGAATTTTTCTTTCTGGGATCAAGCAGGCTAAGACATAGACGAACCACTTAACTTGTGTTGCTGGTTGCGAATCTTGCGCTAAATTGATCTGTTTATAATTAGGTTTTTTGCGAGATTAGATTTGGGGATTTCTCGATGATACTGTGTCGTTTGTAGTACAAAGAATCTTCATTTATGAAGTAAATCCTAAATTGGGTGATGATTTATCGCCATCTTCGGCCTTCATGCAATGGAAGGATTTTTAAACACAAAATTCGATTTAATTTCGGTTTGATTTTGTCATTATTTTCTCCAATCTTTCCCTAATTTATTTCTTAATATTCTTAATTAGTCCCATATATTTACCCTAAGCCAAGAAAAATCAGAATGATATCAAATTATGCCAAATCAAGGCTACAAGATTAATGCTCCAATTTCCCTTAACATGGAAAATGCAATCATAATTTGATTCTCACGAGATTTCATCTTCATGGAGCAAATTTCATAATCAACTTCAATTCACTTTGCCAAATTTAAATTCTTTTTTTCACACTATATAATGTGGAACCCAACAGACCTATTGTACTTCATCATCGAAGCATCGTCGAAAATTTACATCATGTCGAAGATCAGTTTCTTGTCATTGTTCCTCATTGTGGTTTTCGTGGTTGCATCAGGTACTTCTTTTCTTACTTCCTATTTTTTTTAGTAGTGGTTAAATCTCCAACGGTAGTGAGTGGAGACCAATTCATGATCCTAAAGTCTATTGAAACTAATAAGTTTACAACTTGTTAATTGCAGAAACGAACAATTCTGGTGTGGAGGCAGCTGGACTATCATGCTGTTACGACAACCATATCGGTAGCTGTGTTCCCGGTCAAGATGATCCTAGGTGCGACCAAATGTGCAGAGACAGTAGTTGCGGAAAGGGAGGCCATTGCAAAGTTATAGGGAAAAATGCCCCGAACCATTTTTGCCATTGCAATTGTTGATGCAACATAACATGCATTATCAGTGTTTAGGATATTTCGTTTAGAATGCAGTTTATCATATTTTCACTTTAATACTTCGTTTAGAATATAGTTAGTCATTACATTCGTTTTGGGTTTTTCAGATGTTCGTGGTTAGACCACAAATATCGACATAACCACTTTTGCATCCCATTATGAGTGTCATGTGGGATATTGATTAGTAATGAATAATGATGTAACTCGATTTACAATAAAAGTTTCAACGTTACTTATTTTCTTATTTATATATGTGCGTTGCAAAATTAGTACTGTTTCTGCGTTAATAAATCCTAGTAGTACTTCATTAACAACCTTAACCTAATCAACACTATATATGTAGTAAATGATCAAATTATACCTGTCGATTTTTCTGACGGGTTATGAACTAGTTTTATAATTGAAATGAAGGACAGACAGTTTCTGACTGCTATCAGCTTCGAAAATAAGGTCTTATGTAAGACTTCCAAATATCACCGGAATCTCGAAACAATTCATCCACCTTCAGCGCTGAATCACTATTTAACTACTTGTACTTGTCTTGAACCACGTAAAGAAAGAAAAACAACGTTTGATGCTTTAACTACCATGACAGTACTGATCCAATCTACTTATAGAAAATGTCATCATTTACAGAATGCTATATACCATATCATAGTTTTGACTTTTGAGCACCAGAAAATTTTCAATGGCAATGGAGTGTTCTCAAGTGCCACTGCTAGAAGATGACTATGTTGGTGAAAACAAAAGGGAATCAAGAAAATGTTTGGCTGCTTGCTCAGCAGCAGAGATAAAGAAGGTGAGCGTTGTAGCGTTTCCGATGATGGTTGTGACAGTTTCGCAGTACCTTATGCGAATTTCGCCTCTGTTAATGTTGGGACATCTTGGTGAACTGCCTCTTTCCAGTGCATCAATAGCTACTTCTTTGGCAAATGTTACCGGTTACAGTATCATTGTAAGTACCATTCTTTGTAACCTGTTGAAAGAGTAGTGTTAATGTTTTGATTCTGTTGCAACGTTGTTTGCGTTTGTGTTGCAAAGCTTGATCAGAGTGTTTTTCACCGTTTTCCATTCAGTGTTTTCCCCCATTAATATTGCAGTTTATTCCTTAATACTATGATACTGAATCTACTACACAGTTTGGAATGGCGAGTGCATTGGAAACCTTTTGTGGACAAGCATACGGAGCAGAACAGTTTCAAAAAGTCGGAACTTTTACTTACAGTGCCATTATCTGTATGTTTATAGTATCTTTGCCAGTATCAGTTCTATGGGTTTATATGGATAAGCTGTTAATATTCATAGGCCAAGACCGTTTGATAGCAGTGGAAGCTGGCAAATATGCTATCTGGTTGATACCTTCCTTATTTCCTTACGCTATATATCAGTCTCTAGTCCGCTATCTTCAGATTCAGAGCCTGATTCTTCCTATGCTTATAAGCACGGTTGCAGCTTTATGTATCCAACTACCTCTTTGTTGGACTTTCGTATTTAACTTGAAGTTAGGAAATGCTGGAGCAGCAATTTCCGTTGGTATATCGTACTGGTTGAATGTAATCTTTCTTGTTCTCTATGTGAAATATTCTTCGGCTTGTAAGAAGACACGTGCTCCTTTCTCGACTGAAGTGTTCTGTACTATAAAGAAGTTCTTTGTGTTGGCTGTCCCTGCTGCCCTCATGGTCTGGTATAGTGTTCTTATTGAAGTTAAGGTACTTTTTACTGGTCCATTTTGTGATTGATATTGAACTATTGACGGATTTGAATGACTGTTATTGTAGTTTAGCGTGGTGGTCGTTTGAGCTGGTGATTCTGGTTTCGGGCTTATTGCCAAATCCACAGCTAGAGACCTCTGTATTGTCAATATGGTATAATTTCATTCCTTTTCAGTCCATATGTGTTCATATTATAAAATAACCTTGGCTTAGACTATGATGAGTACTTTGTTTTCCCCAGTTTTTCGATGATTTCAGTGCTTTATCACATTCCAGATGCATTTGGAGCTGCTGCAAGGTTCGATCTCTTATGCTAGTCAAACATACTTTTCGAAAGTGAAAGCACCATGAAACTTATTAACAGTACTTACATCCACAATTTTCTTGTAGCACTCGGATTTCAAATGAACTCTGAGCTGGAAAACCACGAGCAGCTCAAGCTGCTTTCCATTCCGTTCTGGTTCTCTCTGTTGCAGAGTGTATTATTGCCAGCACTGTTGTTTTTTGTTCCCGTCATATATTGGGGTACGCATTTAGTGAGGAGAAGGAAGTTGTTGATTATGTTAACCAAATCACTCCTCTTCTTTGCCTCTGTATCATCATGGATGGCTTCGAAGCTGCACTTTCTGGTAATCTGCTACCTAAACTTGTTCCTACAACTTACTACATAATCTTTGTTCGATCTTGATATCTGTCATGCACCTCTAATTTTAGTGGCATTTTTGTTCTATAAATTCTTCTATGCAACTTGTTACTGCAAGAATATTGCTGGCTACATGTTTTCTCCAATGATTACGGAGATACTTTTGTCCAACAACTCAACGAAAAGATCGGTGGGGTTTAGGATAAACTGTCTTTTGCATAAACATAAGGCTGGAACAGACAAGCGAGCAAGAGATAGAACAGACAAATATTATCCATTTTGACTGCCATAGGTTTAGAATTGAGCTAGTTCTGCATAACTAAATCAGATATTCGAATTTTAGCTACTTTTGGGTACACATAACACATAACAACATAGCTTTTTTACATGCCAGACTATCAGATGTCACTTGAAAGTAACACAACCCAAGTTTCAGAATTGCATCCTGCATTAATCTCAAGAAACTCTTTAAACTAGACTGGCTAGCTATTCATACGTATACGTACATTGATTTGTTTGAATGTTCCAGGAATAGCAAGAGGCAGCGGGTGGCAGCAGATCTGTGTTTACGTGAATCTTGTTGCATTTTATCCAGTTGGTATTCCAGTAGCTTTGGTACTCGGTTTCGTGTTCAAGTTAGGGGGATATGGCCTTTGGACTGGCATGGTGGTTGCAGCAACCATAAAAGCTATCTTGCTTCTGGTCATCACAAGTCTTACAGATTGGGATAAGCAGGTTTGAAACTAGATTTATTTTCGAAGAAACTCCTATTCTTAAATATCAATTACTTTATCAGTGAACTGTTCCAGAAGCAGGGGTGAGGGGACTAATCAACACTATTTTTTGACACAATAAATCGCAGGCGGAGAAAGCCAGAGAAAGGGTTTTTG
>JAYMSL010003856.1:0-11837 GCA_036897195.1 Plantago coronopus | reverse complement strand
TTCTACTACTATTTGTAATCTTCTGACCACCCAAACCCTCGCCCTTTCTTCTCACCCAATCTTCTTCAAATCGCTCTTCACTAGCCCTAGCTTCAGCTCAATCGATCAATTCCATATCTAAAATTCTAAATTACTCTTGTTACTCGATTTGCATTTGACAGTGATTTGCACTCTGTGTGATTTTGTTTTTTGTTTTTTTTTTTTTTGGTTTAAATTTGGTGTTTGTGAGATTTCGATTTGTTCTTAATGGCCCAAAGCAAGCTGGATCGACCTGAGGATCTTGTGCTGTCGAGGACATCTGATCAGTCTTGGACTCTCAAAGGTGCAACACCGTTCTCGTTTTTTTTTTCTTTTCCATTTACGGATACATGTGTTTGTGTGGAGCGAGCTGTTTAATGATTTGGATTGATTACTTAGCTTGATTGGATGCGAGTTTGTTGTGCCGAAGAATTTTACTGTTGGATGTAGTGATCTGCGTTTGCGTTGTTGCATGTAGTTTCGGCGGTGTCGATTGGGGTCGTGGATCATTTATGATGTTCTTTAATATGCTCAATTGCTCTGATGTAATTATGTTTGTAATTCGGTAGTGTCGAATCAGGTCGGGGATTTAGGTTCAGGTGTAGGGCTGTTGATTGACACATGTGTAGCACTTGAACTGTATTTATGGTCTTGTTTAATATGCTCAATTGTTCTTATGGATATGTGTATGTGGAATGAGCTGTAATACTCTCTACTGATTTCGGTTACTTGGCTTGATTGGATGCGAGTTTGTTGTGTCGAATTATCTATAGGATGTAGTGATCTGCGTTTGCGTTTTTTATTGTAATTTCGGTAGTGTTGAATTTGGTCGGGGATTTAGGTTCAGGTGTAGGGCTGTTGGTTAACACATGTGTAGCACTTGAACTGCATTTATGTTGTTCTTTAGTATGCTCAATTGCTCTTATAGGTATGTGTGTGGAGTGAACTGTATACTGAGTTGGATTACTTAGCTTGATTGGATGTGAGTTTGTTGTGTTGAATTATTTTACTGCAGGATGTAGTGATCAACATTTGCAATGTTGCATGCGATTTTGGTAGTGTCGAATCGGTCGTGGATTTAGGTTCAGGTGTAGTTCTATGGATTGACACATGTGTAGCACTTGAACTGCATTTGTGTTGTTCTTTAATATGCTCAATTGTTCTGATCTAATATGTTATGTAATCTCGGTATTGTTGAAGCAGGTTGGAAATTGAGGTTCAGGTGTTCTGTTGATTGACACATGTGTTAGATTGTTCTTTAATATGCTCAAGTGTTCTGATGTAATATGTTATGTAATTTCGGTAGTGTTGAATGAGGTCGGGGGTTTAGGTTCAGGTGTAGGGCTGTTGATTAACTCATGTGTTGCACTTGAACTGCATTTATGTTGTTCTTTATTATGCTCAATTGCTCTGATGGATATGTGTGTGTGGAGTGAACTGTATACTGATTTGGGTTACTTAGCTTGATTGGATGCGAGTTTGTATGTCGAATTTCGCTCTAGGATTTAGTGATCTTTTTTGTTGCATGTACATAATTTCGGTAGTGTCAAATCAGGTCGTGGATTTAGGTTCAGGACTCGGGTGTAGTTCTGTTGATCGACACATTTGTAGCACTTAACTGCATTTATGCTGTTCTTGAATATGCTCACTTGTTCTGATGTAATATGTTATGTAATTTTGGTAGTGTTTAATTTGGTCGGGGATTTAGTATCAGGTGTAGTTCTGTTAATTGATAAATGTGTAGCACTTGAACTGCATTCATGCTGTTCTTTTCTATGCTCAATTGTTCTGATGTAATATGTTATCTAATTTTGGAAGTGTTGAATCAGGTTGGGGATTTAGGTCAAGGTTTAGTTCTGTTGATTGATACATGTGTAGTGCTTAAACTTCATTTATGTTGTTCTTTGATATGCTCAATTGTCCTGATATAATATGTTGTTGCTTAATGAAGGTGTCCTGGGAAATGATGATGAGAAAGGAACATTGGGAATACTGGACGTCTCGAAGGGTGGCTAGTTTCTTCCAAATTTTGAGATACTTTTGTGTATTTCTTGTGGCATATTAGATGTTTACATGATTCGATTCTTTGCATGTTTGTTGCAGATCAATTCGCATCGGAGAGCATTCCTTTATCTCCACAGTGCTTTTATGCTAAGCCCAATGAGCTCAAGCCTGTAAGTGATAAGGAATTTGGAAACATACTTTTAACCATATAACTGAATTGATTTAATGGGCGATGGTGTCTAATGGTCAAGATTTGCTGTTTTGATGGTATATTGAATCATGTAGCAACTAAGTTTGCCTTATGGATTGTTTAGTTTCATTGAATTGCACATGGCAGCCTGAGTCATTGTCTGGGAGAATTGGTTCAGATAGAATGTTGTTATCTGTCCCAACTAAATATGGTAATTTATGTTCCAGAGTTTAGTCAAACTGGATACTGTTTTGTAAATATTTCATGGTAAGTAAATTGTCTTTAAAAATCTCAGTTCGAACGAAATATTTTGCTCATTTAGGTTAGTTATTTTTGCCTGTGTTCTCCTTAACCTCATCTATATGACCTTATCTTCATCATAGTTATTTGAATATTTACATATCTTTAATTTATTAATCTGGTCCCAGATTATCTGTTCTTTTGCGTAAATAATTCATAATACACACACCTGGACCTGCAGGAGACCCGTGGGCCTAGTTCTCTTTCCCTTGGTAGTTCTGCTGATTTGAACCAGAAGGAGGTTTGGCGCTCAGATACCCTTGAAGACAAAACTGATAAGAGAAAAGTCGCTCCTGAACCTGATGGTGGCCGCCGCTGGCGTGAAGCGGAAAGGGAGACTGGATTGCCTGGTCGGAGGGATCACAGGAAGTTGGATAGACAGGTTGACTATAGTTCAGGAAGAGATAATGCTGACAACAGTTCTGTACCTACCCCTGAGAAGTGGAATGATGCCAATAACTGCAATACTGGCCAAGAAACCAGGCGTGATAGCAAATGGTCTTTAAGGTGGGGTCCTGATGACAAAGAGACGGATGCTCTGGTGGAACAAAAGGCAGATATGAAGAAGGAAGGATATCAGAGTGAGAGTCAGTCAGTTGTAAATAGTCGTCCTGTTCCTCATCCTGATTCTCGCGATAAATGGAGGCCTAGGCATAGGATGGAGAGAATATCTAGTGGATCTGGTTCTTACCGTGCTGCACCGGGATTTGGAGTTGAAAAGGGAAGGGTCGAGGGCTCAAATGTGGGGTTTACTATAGGGCGTGATAGATCCAGTGTTTCCATTACTAAATCTGCATCTGCAGGTCCAGTTGGTGCTCGTCAGTGTGAAAAGTTGGGCAGTGAAACAGCGAAATCCAGCCTGTTTGTTCAAACATGTGTTTACCCCAGGGCAAAACTACTGGACATTTATCTTAAAAAGAAGCTGAATACAACGATTAACCAGATGCCCGACATATTTGAGGAAGTTCCCTCCATAACGCAGATGAATGCTGTTGAACCTTTAGCCCTTGTTGAACCAGATTTAGAAGAGGAGGTGAGCAATTCAAATCTCACCAATTATGCAATATACTCTTGCTGCCACTGGAATGTCGCAGCTTCAAGATTATCTGACTTACACAAGTTCAATAATCTCATGTTTTTACAGGCTATCCTGAATGATATATGGAAAGGTACATTGAGAAGCAGCGGAGCATCATATCCTTCTAGGAAGGGAAAATCAATTGACAATGGTGCAGGTAATTCTAGTGCGCATCATCTCTGTTGGGGAACTTATGCTTAGTTGGTTATTTTACTAATAATCATGACTATTTTTGTATTACTTCACTGCTGTTGGATATATTGTGCGGTTATGACACTTATACATGTAGAAGTGGGAGAACTTGAATTGGGGTCCGGAAGACTAGTCGATAGCTTTGATGATATAAATAGGGAGGCATCGAATAACTTTCGCAAAACATGTATTGATGTGCATGAACCTAGTTCTAAGAGATTTTTTTTTAATAGTTTTCCTGAAGCTGGTTTGAGTACTTGAATTCTGTTAATAGTATTATTATTAATTAGGTTAATTATCTTACATAAAATATATGAAGAAACTTTATGCCATACTCCAGGTAAAACTGTTGATTCTGAGGACAGATATGACGTTTCAGATGCTATGAGTGGTAAATTGCTAGATATCGGTGACATTCAAGCTTCTAACGGTGCCGATCTTGATGCATCTCAGCTCGAGGTTGCAGATGTTGCAGTTAACAAGTCTCTTTTAACCAACAATGTCAAACCTGCCACATTATTTGATATTAACGACAAACTTCCTAATGATGTGAATTCTCTCTCTGCCATGCCAAATTCGGAGCTGTATGGGAATGATGCTCACCATAAGTTCAGTATCACATCCAATGAAAATCAGCTAGATAGTATAACCCCTCCTGGGGAGTTTAGTTTATATTATCGTGATCCTCAAGGTGAAATCCAGGGTCCTTTTCTTGGAGCGGATGTCATTTCATGGTTTGATATGGGTTTTTTTGGGGCTGATCTGCCTGTCCGCTTGGCGAGTTCACCTACTGAGGCACCGTTCCTAGAATTAGGGGATGTCATGCCACACTTGAAACTTAGTCACGAGTCTGGTGGGGGCGTTGAATCAACTAATAATCTAGAAAAAACAGCTCAAATGGAGGGCTCACAGGAAACATTTCTGCGATCCAGTCCTGCGGTTCATGAATCTGACCCCTCCCATGCACCAGAAAGCTCTAGCTGGCAGTTGCATGATTCTGGTGTTCAACCAGCACAAAGTGGTCTGTTGAAAGTATCTGAACACCAACATCGCCTGTCACAGTCCTTGCACTCTGAAGCAGCCGATGTCCATGATTTTGGCACACAATATGAAGGTTGGTTGTGAATTTCACTTTGTACTTTTTCACGATTAAGAATTGTTTTGTAATGCATGTGGCTTACGAGTTAAAAATTGAATTGAAAATGTAAAGGTAGTAGAGAAGTTTGTGGTTTAGTATATTGAAACAGAGGGTCATCGAAGCTAAAATCCAAGAGCAACTTTTGAAATTTTGGAACAAAATATTAAGTGTATGTAGGAAAGAGACACAGTTTGAGGGATTAAGTGTCCATGACTCTCTTTTCGTGATTGTGTTTGAATGAATCTAACACAGACAATATTGTCAAACAGAAATTGTGTTTCCCGGGAGACCTCAAAACGGTGGTGGCACTGCCAGAAGAATGTTGTCTAGAGGGTTTGGTGAACCAGCTATAAGTAATGGCATGCAGCCTACTGATCCAGTTGCAGAATCAGATGTTCGTGTGTCAAATCAGATGGATAAGTTGCATCCTCTTGGGCTGTTATGGTCTGAGCTTGAAGAAACTTCTGGCAGGAATGATCACACTGCTCCATTTAGTGGTGTGCATGATCATGTAAACCATCTGCCTGGAAGGCTTGCTCTTGCTGCTGGGATGCCTGAACCAGCTCTCGGTCCGGAGTCATGGAGTGGAATATATGGCATAAATTCACATTCTGAACCCCAGATGTTTCATGATGTTGTGAATGGGCGCCATGATCCAAGAATTGAGCGCGAGTTGAACCGATACGGTTTACCAGATACAATATTGTCCCAACAGCTTCAACATCTTCAGGGTCAAAATCTGATGCCTTCTCGCAATACGCGCCTGAATGAAGCAATGCTTGATGGGAGCTCTAGTCTGAATATTATGCATCATAAGGCATTGGTCAACCAGACAGGGCATGACATGGAACACATTCTGGCACTTCAGCTGCAGCAGAGGCAGTTGGAAGTTCAGAGACAGCAGCAGGAAGAGAAAATGAGGTTGAAAGAGCAACATGAGTCCCGGTTCAATCAAATGTATATTGACCAGTTTCCGCAGGGTCATATGCCTGAGTCCATACATGGACAGTCACATACTGAGTCTCTTGAACTAGCAATGATGATGAAGCCTTCAATGTTAAATGTTCCCCAACAGCGTGGTGCCCAATTTTCGTCAAGGCATGATCCGTCACCACTCGATCAGCTGATGCTGGAAAAAGTTGGGCGGTCTCCGTATTCAGCCCGTCAAAATGGTTTACTGGAGTTCTTGGAACACAGGAGGCAAGTAGGCCGTATTCACCCAGACGATCAACTGATGCATGAAACTTCCAATTTTCTAGCTAGACAGCGCCATCAGCAAGAGTTATTTGAGAGGCAGTCTGCCCTGGACCGGATGAGACTGGAAGAAGAAAAACAAATAGGTCCTGGTTGGTCTATTGATGAAACTGGTCAATTCCATCAGAATATCGCTTCTGCTCATAGGTCTGTCTCTGCAGGCTTCGGTTCTGGAGATTATTATTCACAACAGATACCATATCCTGAGGTACGATTGAGTCATCTTGAACGTAATCTTTCAGTACGAGAGCGAATGCAACATGGTCTGTATGACCCCAATCTATTACCATTTGAGCGTTCAATGGGGCTGCCTATTGGTAATTCTGGGGTGGAACACAATATGAATCCTATGGCTCGAGCTCATGGTTTCACAGTGCATGAACAAATATCACGACTGCGTCCAGGTGCTCAAGTTAGCGGATTCTCATCTGGTGTCTATAATCAGCATTCCAACCACTCCCTGATCCCTAACCAATTCCATACTTCCCACCTAGACACTGTCGAGGGGCATTGGTCTGAGAATAATGGTCAATTACCCAATGATTGGATTGATTCCAGGGTTCAGCAAATACATCATAATGAGAGGCAGAAAAGACAATCAGAGTCCAGAAGGAACACTGAAGATCCTAGTATGTGGATGTCTGCTGGAAATGATGACAGTTCAAAGCGATTGCTTATGGATTTATTACATCAGAAATCCATACCAAACATGCAGTTTAATGTGACCAACGGAATGGGCCCTGAAATGATGCCTCTATCAAGCAATTTTTCTGGTACACACCCTCTTAACCATTCACTCAGTGCTCTTTTAGATCAAGGAGCAGGTGCCATTGACTCTTTAACAGTTGGATCTGGTTCAGGTGGACAATCTCAACGGGGAATGGGTGGAGGGAGACCTGGTGCACTTGGTACTGTTGATGAGAGGTCTCAGGTAAGCTTGGAGAACTTTAACAGGATACAGTAGGTAAAAACATACTTAAGTTTTTAAAATTTGGAAGAACCAAACGATTGCTCATGAGTTGCATTATTTATTATTTTAAGGCCATTAATTTGGGAGCACAAGAAGGCATGACCAGTGAGCAGCCAGGCCTGAATTCTCTTGAAAGAGGTGAAATCCCAGCTAAATATCTCAGCAGACATAATTCATTAGGTGCTGCCGGTATAGTACATACCCTTTTCCTTTGGGCCATTTCTTATTTATTTTCATCTTTTTATTTTTTGAGTGAATCTTGTGTTAGCCGGTCTAAATATAGGTTAAATATAAAGCGGCCTATGTTATTAAATCTTGACTATAATACCTATATCTAGGCTGTCTGACACAAGAGTTTGTCTTATTTTTTTCATATTCATATTTAATTTTCCTGAAATTTACTAGGTTTCCAGACTGAAAATGGATTGGGCGACTCATATCTGCATGATGCTACCAAGGACTGGTAAGAAAATCTTAGTGCTCTCTGAAATGAGATTTATCCAAACCCTGTTGTTGAGTGCTGACATCCTGTAACCTGTGAGATTGTCTTTGGAAAATCTATTTTTTAGGCTTGCCGGGAGTGTACCTGTCTTTACTAGATATTGTGGTCAATTTTGTTTGCATTAGTTGCACTATGTTTTTCTTGATCAATAGTTTTATGGTTCATGCTAGAAAATGGTCTGTAACATTACAAATGTTATCTGTAATCTTGATCAGGAGTTGGGTATACGTAGCTAATTACCCTTCGCTCTTCTGGATCAACTGCGGAGTTGATCTTCCCATGTCGGATGAACATCTGAATTATAAATTCACGTCGTAATTTGGTTGTTTTTTCAGCATATGTTGCTGTAATCACCTTGATGGGGCTATTTTTTAATGTTGCTTTTTGCATTGGCACTTCATTTTCTTACTCATTCATGACTATTACTAGGTTGCGTTCGTCCAGCTCACGAAGACCAGATGGTCGGTTTCCAAGCAGAGAAAAGAGTCAATCAAATGCTGCACCATCAGATGGTAAAGATGAAATAGCTGCTGAATATCTGCTGAATTTCTTAGATAACTCCTTAGTTGTGTAATGAATGAATTTTACTAAACATTTGCATGCCCGTTATGTCAGTCATGATTGTTGAGCACATTAGTTCGTCACTCGGTGTCTTCTCATTTTATTTTTAAAAAATTTATCCCCAAGGAACTGGTTATTCCTTGCTTCCTCCTGGAAGTAAAAAGTTTGGAGTTTCTACTTATTTTTATCTTTTAGGAGGTACAAAGGAAAGCATTTGTAGCAGGAAGGAGGTGATGTAACCTTAACGAAAACTTCATTATGTATATCTCAGGGTAGAAATATATTACATGGAATATTGGCCATGCACTTAGTGGATTTTCGGTTACTAGTAATATACTTAGTGGATTTTTGGTTGTTCTAGGTAGAAGAAGAGAGACGGGAGGTAATGAAGGGAACCTGGATGCTTCTAGCAGAAGAGATGCACAGTTCAGCCGAACATCATCGTATAATGATGCTGGTGTAATGGAGACATCTTTCAGTGACATGCTTAAGAGCAATTCTGAGAAGCCTCCTGCTAACCACGAGAGCCACATTTCAGAAGATGGGATGCAGGTATCCCGAAACAAAAAGAAGGGCAAGAAAGGTAGACAAATAGATCCCGCTCTTCTTGGATTCAAGGTTACTAGTAACCGAATCATGAAGGGTGAGATTCATCGATTCGATGATTAACTGGTGGCTGAGTTCTAACAGTGTTGAATGTAACCCCCTGTTGTTAGTTGCTACTATACATGCTGAGGATTTGTATAGCTATGTAGTCCATTCTTCGTTCATTTTTGGGCGCCTAGTCATACACCTGTAGTGAGGACGTAGGCTGTTGCTGCTGGCAGGTTATGTCGTTATGACCTTAGTGAACATTGGCGAGAAGTTTACTGAATACATACAGGCTTGTATAGGCATCCTAGAAGTGAAACGTCTGTTTCGTGCTAGTTTTGAACAATACTGGAGGAATGTTATATATTGGTCAGTATTGCATATATGATATTTTGTTTCTCCATGCCTTGCTTGTGTCTAGCAAATCGATTATTGATACATGTGATTGTGAACTCTGCTATTTTGGATCCTTTACTGATATTAGCGTTCTGAAATTACTCTGGTTTTTTGAAGTTCAATCCGTGCCAAATGCCTGTTCAAAGACGAGGGGTTCCGGAATCTCTGACGTGTATGCAACTTACATAATTAGTCTATGTTTGATTTAACTGAAAATTATTAACACTGAGTTAAACTGAATTGATCTGAACGGACTTAAATGGAGATATAGGCTATTATACCTGAAGTGCTGCTGCATTTTACCATGGTCTTATTTGTCCTGCATGTATTTATAGAATTCAAGTTACTGCAAGGAGAATGCCTCTCTAATGTTCACTGCCTCAAAAGCCTTTAGCTCTTCCCAAACAGTAGAAACTAAAGAAACGTAAACGATAGTTTACGAAGAAGACCACCGACTGTTGAAGATCTGATAAACAGTTCGTCCCATGATCCACTCCATGTCGGAGGATGATAACTTTGCTTGTTGAACCAGGTGGCGCGTAGCTTCTTTCGCTTCTTTATAGCCACATTCAGAAACAACAAATGGGAAGTCACTGCATAACATTACCGGAGACATGTTAGCTCAGACTGTAGGTATTTGGAGCAATTTATGCGAAACAAAAGCGATAAATGATGCAAGCAAAGACAATTTCGAACTTCTCCAGAATTGAAAACTTGCACAGAGCGCAGAGGCTCAGCTACAATCAACTTCACCTGAACTGTTAAAAAGTTCCAGCTAATAAAGGACATTCTTGCTATTGAACATTACCTTCCCCACATAACTCGGTTGGCACCGTAGCTAGAGACTATTTGGGATAAAAGGTTCGTCAAGTCCTCATACGGATATGGATTTCTTGATACTCTGAATAGTGCACTCAATTTGACATAAACCTGTCACAAGTTTTTAATGGCATCATACTGTTAACCCGCGTATGAAACTATTACAGAGCTGAAACGCTAAAAAGTTCAATGTGAGTATTGTGCACACCTGTGGAAATCTGGAGAGCTTTAGCAGCTTAGACAATGTCTGTTCTTCTTCAGTGTTTCTGAAGAACGGAAACATCATTAAGAGAAGGATTTGCTGACCAGAAGATACATAGGTTTAGAAGCTATTGGTCTCTTACGTTGGGGGTTTGCAGAATGCCAGGTGGTCGAGCAGAACAACTGTTGAAGGATACTCAGTACAGAGCTGTTCAATGTCCGCTAGATGCAAATCGAGACCCTAGAGTTGAAAGTGTCCACGTCAATGTGAAAACATGTGAAAACACAACTAACCAGACTTGAGAATGTTGACAGATTTACCACGTACAAATCATACGTGTCTTTAAATGTATATAATGAAAACAATACATATAACAAGAGTTAACGAATGCTTTCACACCTTCATACACATGAAACCAACTGGTGCACCAAGCTCTCCGGCTTTGGCAAACAATGACCTTCCCACTTCATTTGTCATCTACATAGCTCATTTAGGTTACATGTCAGACTATTGAGTGATTTACTAGTAAAAGTCTAGATTCCGATGAAGGTGGGAGTATTGCAGTAATAAAGTTGGGTTTAGAATGTACCGGTTGACCAGATGGCCACAAATAAGGATTGAATCGCACAGCACGGAATCCATCCTGGCATGTCGAAAATCATTCCATGAGACTTAATGTTTGTAATTGAGAAATACCACATCTCACATTAAAACGTTCGTTCACCTTCAAAATGAGTTCTTCAAGCTGTTTGACGCCACTTCCATCTTCTTCCGGATTTGCAAGGCAACAACCGATGAACTTTGAAGGATATTTCTTCAACGCACTGCCGAAAGATCAACTTAATTACTTTGAGGCAACATGCTACCCCTCAAATTTCACAAGACAAGTTACTTTGAGAGCTATGTAATCTGAAATAAAGAGAAACTAATACAAAGCATGTTATACTGAGCTAACCTTGTCACATAAGAATGATCAAACTTATGGTTAATGGGCTGTACTATGAGTGCACCATCTACAGCAGCGTCGTCCATACACTACGATCATTACAGAGGAAAAAGCATAAAGTCATTACACATCTGTAACCGAAACCAAGTAAATGTGGCATGAAAAACCATGAACATTTCCGAGTAACCCTCTACCAATCAACCTGTAACCATGGTTTCAAATCATGTGAAACCGATCACAGAATCCCAAAACATTTCAGTTTTTTCAGCATATTAAAATGAAACTAATCTGGAATCTCGAAACACCCTAAACAGTTGAAAGTCGAATTCTTTCTTACTTCCAAAAGTCAAAAACACAACCATACCTTCCAAAAGTCCAAAATGTTTTCTTTGAAATTTAAAACACAATTTAAAATCATTAAAGGCTTACAACATAAACATTTCTGACTATCACTCTACCACCAATCACAGAACCCCAAAACAAATCGATTATCCAGCTTATCGATGAAAATGTGGCATCTCAAAACACTTTTAACACTTGAAAATTGAAAGTCGAAACCTTTCTTACTTCCAAAACCATACCTTCCAAGAATCCAAATTATTTTCATTACAAATTCGAAACACATCCTAAGACCAAAGTTTTATCAGTGAGGGTAGCTCACTATGATTGAATGATT
>JAYMSL010003855.1:0-11837 GCA_036897195.1 Plantago coronopus | reverse complement strand
AATTTGGCAGACTTGTTTTGGGCAGTGACATTGTAATTTGAAATCTTGGATAAGTGTTAAAATTTCGACTTATTTCATAATTATTTTGTTAATATTTTGCGATGTAACATTTTGTTAACCTCCCGCGTTTCGCCCGCCATCCGCCCGTATTAAGTGTCACCCGACCCGCGGCGGTTAGATGAAAAACATACCCGCCGCGGTTAATAATTTAGTCAACCCGCCTACGACGGGTCGGGTAGGAATTTGGTAATATCCGCCCGTACCCGCGATTATTCATCCTTTTATTTTTTTGAAAAGGAAAATCTATTCTAATCCTACTCCTACTCCTACACTAACCCAATACTAACCTTATACCCCACATCAATAACAACCTAATATCACCAAATAAATCTCCACCTCCGGGAATCGAACCCCGGACCTCTAACCATATAAACATAATTTTATCATTTTTACTTTTGGAAAGAAGTATAGTTTTATTTATCTTATTTATTACTGTTAACTTCAAATTTTGCCGATTAAAAAAAAAACAAGAATTTTTTCTCTTAAAATACTCACCGGTCTTTTAAACTCTAAGCAACGTGTTCTATCCATCTACTTTCTATGAAAATTGTTCCTTCCATCCATGATCCATCTATCCATCCTTTTCATATAATTTGTCAATATTCATTTCGAGCAGCTGGCCAAACTATGAGTTTTTACCCTCACATTTCGTAAGTCCTAGAGTCTTGATATTACTTAGGCCAAAAGTAAGTCATTTAGTTTACATCATCCACCTATTTTCGTTATTCTAACATCTAAGTCATTATTTCAAAAGTGTGATGCTTTATTTCGTTTTAAGAACTTATTGACAAAAATAGTGCTCTTCAAACTTAGGTAATAAATGCAAGAAGATATCTTTTCCAGTCACCTACCGTCCTTTTAAACTCCCCAGATTCGATTTATACTATTTTGCACTACACAACCATAATTGTATCATAATTATACCATATGCATTATAGGGTGCAATGTAAAACACATTTAAACACCATGTTGTTACACCATGCACACACGGTAGAGGAAAAAAAAAACTGAAGACTGTTTGTAAGAAAATCAAAAGATGGGGGAGTCGGATGCAATTTATGAAATTGTATAATTGAATTTTCTTCATCTTGTTCGATTAAATATTTCCATTGAACACAAGTGTAAAAGCCATGAAAACAGAGACAATTTACTTTCACTTTCCAACCATTGTTTTCCATTTATTTTAGACAGTATTTATATATCCTTTGTTGAGGTCTTTAATGGCTGTCCCACAAAAACCATCCTTTATTTTGCTCGCTGCGTTTTAATATTAGTGGGTTGCTGGTTCCTGTAGTTTACCCCTCTTTCTTTTTGGTCTCTGTATGTATCGAATTTGATACTCTTCCTACCCCAGGCAACAATAAAGCTCCAACTTCTGTTTCTCACTTCTCCATTCCCTCTTTCTTCCGCCTTCAATGCTTGTAAATACCAACCACCTCTCTCCACTACTCCATTTTCATTGCATTCTCCTGTTCTCTTTCTTCTGTGTTTCTTTTCTTGGTTTTTCAAGAATTTTTTAACAAAGTTTTTTTGTTTATTTTTTCTGGGTGGGGTTTGGGATCAGAGGTTTTGTGGGATTGGAGTGATAAAGAGGGAAAAAGAAATTAAGGGGTGGGGTTTGTTTTGTTTTTTTTTTAACTAGAAGAAGCAAAGTTTGCTTGATTTTGGTGGTGGAGTAAATAAGCTATAACAAAGCGTTGAAGACAAGAAGGGGTAGAAATTTGTGTCTATTTGGTAAATATATGTTTTTGAAGGAACCTTTGCATTGGTGTTGTTGCTATATAACCTATAAGCACTTTTCCAGAAAAAGGTAGATTCTTAACCGGATAGAGAAGCTTCAAAGATCATACAGTGATTTAGCCCTTTCTTGGATTCTTGAGAGAGTGCATTTGGTTGCATGGTTGATCAACTTTCAGGTAATAATTTTTTCTCTCTACTTTTGTTTTTTTGTTTTGTTTTGTTTTTTTTTTTGTTTTTATGAATGTTGAAATTGATTTCTCTGAGACTCTGACTATTGTTTAGTTAGTAACTACCTTGATTTACTTCTTGATTTTAGGCTTAAGGTATAGTACATAGATAACTTTGATGCTCTGGATGTAGTTTTTGTCTTCTTCTGTTCTTTTAGTTGTTATTTCCAAGGCTGTGGTTGGTTTTTATAATCTATAGATCCATGCTTCAATAGAACAGATCACTAGCAGTAGCAGAGCAACTTTGTTCCAATGCCTGTACTCATATTATAGATCCATGCTTATGTATAAGAAAGAACTTCATTTAAGGATGTTAGAACCGAAAAATCTTGCAAATGATGTTTCTGATATGACCTTTTAGTGATCAATTATCAGTAGTACATAAGTTGTATGAGGAAGCAGTTTAAACTGCAATGTGTCATGGAACTTGTCAAGATCATGTACATGGTCTGCATTTGCTTTTGTTGATTGTCAGGTATAAATCTGGTAGTTCTGGTGATTGTATTGCTCTTATGGTTTTACTTGTTCTGAAGAATTTCGAATTTCCTTAATTGTGAACAGTGTTGAAGTAAGAGGATAATAACTAAAGGAAAGAAGCATTTAAGTCCAGTTTTCACTATGGGAAAGAGAACACAGAGACGTCTTTCACGGCGTGAAAGAGATCAGGCGGGTTGTATGCGAGGTTTGATTAATATCTTTGACTTCCGTCATAGTCGCACTACCAAAAGATTGCTTACGGATGGAAGTAAAGTGGGCAAGAATGCTTTAGGTAAGAGCATTGTTGGAACTGTTAGTTCAATAAACGTATTTCCTGAGAGTTACAAGTTGTTAATTGGGGTCTCTTTAATCTTGTTATTTAGGTGCTGAACATTCAAATACCCGAACAGTTCGTCCAGATGCAACTGCAACTCCTCAAAATATAGATGTAAGTTTCACCATGATATTCTTGCTCGCTGTACTTTGATTTCTTTTTTGTTGGGTTTAACATCGCTTTTTAATTTTAGGATGATGATGAAGTTAATATGCCTCTAGTTGATTGCGGGAAAACCAGTGTAAAGGAATTAATGGAAGAAGAAATGTCGAATGAGCAAGGTCCGACGACCCAATCAGACGATGTTGAAATAGAGTCTGAGCAAGTTGATAAGAAAGTCGGTCATCATACGAAAAAGAATTCCAAACGAAAAAACAGGATTTGCAATAAATCGAGTGACATGGATGCAGTGGAAATGGAATCTCTGAAATGCGAGTTTCTCAGAGTTCTTGAGAAGAATAACTTAGATAAGCTTGATCTGAAAATTATAGTAGAAGAGCTCGCCTGTAATTATCTGAGAAGCACAAACCTGCAGAAGCATGATCAGGATGATATTGCCGTTCACGAAAAAATGGTTGCAGCAGTGAAATTGTTAATAGAGAATGGTGTAAACAACAGTAAGCATTTTGGAGACCAGGAGAAATCGCAATACTCGAAAGAGCTTGTGGATGCACTGCAGACATTGAGTTCAGATAAAGCCTTACTTCTTAAAATGCTGCATGACCCAAGTCCTGTTTTGGTTAAGCCAGTCAAGGATTTAAAGGATTCCGAGATAAAAGAAGAATTAGCACCCAGTACTACTCCTGAATCTGGTTTGTTAGAGAAGAAGCAGAAACCTGGTGAAGTCTCTGGACGTAAACACCACAGCCTCTTTCGTAGAAGGAGCAAATCTCTTGAGAGCTTACCCATTGGAAGAGACGCAGATTCTAATACTTCGAATAAAATTGTCATCTTGAAACCAGGTCCAGGAGGGGGTCAGAGCCCTGATATTGATGTAGCAGTGGGCAGGAGGTCGCTTCGATCAGAATTTGTTAATAATATGACGTCTAATCCAAAAAATGCTTCCCAGTTCTCTTTTACTGAAATTAAAAGAAAGCTAAGGCATGCAATGGGGAAGGAGAGGAATGGGGTTTCCCATGAGGGACTGATTATTGCTTCTCCGAGGAACCAGAACGGTGACAAAACTACCACCGGAGAAACTCTGGGCTGGAGTTCACCTAATAGGAATCATTTCTACACAGAAAGGTTTTCCAAATCTTTAGCTAGCTCTAAGAATGGTTCGGCTGCGGTGAATGGGAACTCAAGGCCTGGGGTATCTAACATTTATATTGAGGCTAAGAAACATCTGTCGGAGATTTTAAATAACGGGGAAGCAACTGAGCCTGTGAGTGGAAAAGTTCCTAAACCTTTGGGTAGGATCCTTTCTTATCCTGATTATAGTAGTCCACCTTGCTTCAGCCCTAGAGAACATGGCGAAGACACATTCATAACAGCCCAAATGAGGTTATCTCCACGTGGCATGATCAGGAACAACATACCGGGGCTCTCTCATGATAGCCATAACAATCTTACAACTCCAAGTAGAAGAAGTTTGGAAAGTCAGCCGCGCATCTCAAATGGGGAAGTGCAGTCTCCAGCTGGAACTGTTGGCACTTTGTTGGCGAATGATCAAGGACCTTCTGTAACAGAAAGCTCAATAACTAGTGAAGGTAAAATTTTGGTTGATGTCTAGAAGTAAAAGAGTATAAATATACATCTTTTGTGTAAGACAGACATTTCCTTTGCTTGATATTTTGTTCTTTATGATCTAAACAGGAAAAAATTTGGTTCCAAAAGTTGTGGAAATTGAAGAAGCGAAGTTCGAAGAAGAAGAAGAAAAGTCCATTCACGAAAAATTAGAATCAAGGCTAGAGGAAGAGGAAACAAGTATATGCAGTACATCAATAGGAATAGATACCCCCACTGCAGAGATTAGAGAAGTAGTTATGGAAGAAGTTGCTAACCAATGCTCTGAAGATGTTTTCAGGAGCACTACAGCGGTAAGTTTCCGTCCTTCAACTTGTGTTGATTCAAAGTATAATCTTAAGGCAGCACGAACAGAGTGATGGTGATTTAGTGTAGCAAAGGTCCATGGAACTGGCAATGACAATTGTCGACATACTTTGTTATCCTGAATTGTGTCTGCTTTCCTTCCTGGTATCTTCTAAGATTTCGTCTATTCCATCCCTAAAACAATTCTGCTACCACACTATCTTCTTTCCTGTGTCATTTTCTTTCTCAGTGATATTCTGAGAGAGTTACAAGTATAACTTTTTTCTGATGGAATGGTTAGAACTTCTAAAAGGAGGTCAAATCTTAGAAATTAGAATTAGTAAAAAAATTGCGGGTTTCAATTTCAAAATGTATGTGTTCTCGGATTAATTTGAACAAAGAATATTAGTCTTAGAACTTGTGTTTTGTTCACTTCCAGGATTTGCAGGAGGAACATAATTCATGGACTGAAACAATATCCCCCTCGTGTTCTCCAGCAAGCGAAGATGTTAAAGAGAATAATTGTGCAATTGACCATGTGGAGCGACCCAGTCCTGTATCTGTTCTTGATCTTTTATACACAGAAGAAGATATTAGTCCCGCAAGCACAATATCTCGACCAGGTTAGTTTTAGATGCAGAACTAAGAATATTCCTATATCTTAAATTTGTTTGTCTGCAATTCTAGATGCTAAAACGAAGCTCTTATGTTACATTCAGCTGCCAAAGAAATTCAACCACGACATATTCATTTTGAAGATCAATATCTTACCGATGAAGATGGAACTTGTGTAAGAATCTCTCTCGAAGATGAAGAATCCGCATTTGAATATGTAGAAGCTGTACTGCTTGGTTCAGGTTTGAATTGGGATGAATTCCTTTTGAGATGGCTTTCGTTTGAAGAGCTTCTTGACTCGTCGCTGTTTGATGAGGTGGAGTTATTTTCTAGTCGATCCCGTCATGACCAGAAGTTCTTGTTTGATTGTGCTAACAATGCCCTAAACGAAGTGTGTCAGATCCATTTTGGATGCTTCACTGGCACTTCACGCATTATAAGCATATGGCCAGTGCCAAAAGGGATGGATCTTATAAATGAGGTTTGGAATCGGGTTGAATGGCTTCTTCTTCAGCTTCCACAACGTCATTCTCTGGATCAGCTTGTGAAAAAAGACCTGGCGGAATCTGTTAAGTGGATGAATATCCAATCAGAAATTGAGCTTATTGGTTCTGAGATGGGTGACACCATTTTCGAGGAATTGATCGAGGATACTATGACGAGTTTCTTCAATGATACTTCAACGTGTGAGCTTACTATGCGTCCATCTGAATGCTACTCAAACGAAGATGCATGCCAACTTGTAGACAGTGACAGATCAGTGTGAATTAATTACCTATCCATTCTTCAAGATCCTGAGTTAGAAAGTTTTGCTGTACAATTTCCATATACACAGCAAGTTCTGAAGGATACTCAGCAAATGGGATTCGGCGCAAGTTGGGCATAAAGACAGGCTTTATGCTGATATCTTGCTTCGGAATTGAAATGTTTCTTTTCTTCTTGGAGTCAATAGAGACACAGATGGAGCAACAGCTCATGACAGAAACTGTCCTAGTATGGCATTGCGGGATCAAGTTTGCTGACACAGGTAGAGATAGGATTTCGGTGCTGGTAATAACACTACTGAGGTTAACAGTTGTGTGCGAGCTTTTTAGAGTCTAGGAATAAAGGATTCCACAGGTGGGCTACAGATGAATGATGTGGTTCCGTGAAACCGGATTTTTTTTTGCGGGTTCTGGCGGATCTAACCTGATGATGGAGCGGAGCAGAGCAGTGTTTTGTGTGTGATAGTGGAAAGGTAATACTGTAATAGTTAGAGGTTTGAGTATGGAGTGTGCTTTCTATGTTTGGAGCTCTTAGTATATGTTTGCACATAGTATGGTTTGTAACTTCAGAATCATCAAACATGTTTTAAGTTTTAACAGCTTTGTAGATGCCTTGAAATGAAGCAAATGGATGTACCATACCGTACAGAGGTTGTACGATTGTCTTCGTTTCTGGAGTGAACTTAGAACTGAAATACATTATACTTATCTGATGTGTAATAGCTTTGACTTTTACTCTTTGTACAAGGTCTCACAGTATTACATTGTAAATTCAGTGTTTTACCGAATCATGTACTGTTCGAACAAAAGGAATATGGGTTGAGGTTCTATGTGTCATCTACATATGGGGTGTTTTGGATCAATATCTCACTATTTTAAATGGGGACAGTAGAGTTGGGGGTGATCGGGGTGGTGGAGAAATCTTATGCTGATCGAAGTTTTCAAACAGCAGTGGGAAAGATCGATGGATCTGGACAGGACGAACAAAACCGACTACAGCACTCAGGGCGACTATTTAAAACTGCAGCAGGACTGGAGCAAGAGAGATTCCAACCAGGCGAATGCAACACCGAACATAAACTGGGATTTAACGCTTTGGAATAAGCTTGTTCCTTCGAAGGTGAGCAATTTTATGCGGTGCGTAGCTTGGAATCGACTTCCAACTGTTCATAATCCGAAAAAGAGGAAAATAGTAGGCTGATGAAGTGGTTTCTTATTGCTGTTTGTGCCAAGAAGAGATGGAAAATGCCAACCATCTACGCTGCTCTTTCGCTAAAGAAGTATAGCGCCAGGTGGTGGATTGGTCGAATCTTAACTTGATGCTATGGGAATCTCCGAGTTATTTGGCTGAAAATGCAAAGTTTTTGTCGGATTCTTTCAGCAGGAGTGAAAATTGTGCAGTTTGTATTGGTACTCTGCGGGAATTATGGAAAGAGCGGAATCAGGTCTACTTCAGCGGAACAAAACGATCAGGAGGTTTTCGACACAATAAAGATGAATTTATTGTTGTGGCTGCGCAACAGTGGAGGCCTCTAAGAGGTTATAGTTTACAAGACTGGGACCGATCCAAGCTTGTGTTTAGGCGCAATCACTGAGCATTTGAGGCAGGAAGTTGGATAAATTGAGGACCTGGTATTTGAGCCACGGCTTCTGCTTGCACAGCAGTTGCTGTTTTTGTGCACATGTAATTGTTATATGTTGAAGCAATAAATCATTTTTGGCTTTCCAAAAATACATAAAATTAGAACAAGTAAGAGTACTCGTTTGATGAATGGACATGAAGTGTGTGAGAAAACTAAATATGGTGTCAAAATTCTACGGTATGTTCAACTTGATAAACAGGGATGAACACTCAATAACTCAAATCAGCTTCAACATCACAACAACACTGATACTGTAAACTTGCCATTACCAAGCAGAAGTGAAAATAGAACAATTGAAGCCGTGAAAAGAAGCTGCTTGAAGCTTAAATACTATTCTCCCTAGAATACCAATCACCTACGCTTCCTTTTTCCATGTTTAGGCGAATTCAGAGCTAGAGGCGGCCTCTTCTTGGTGAAGGACTTGGTTTTACTTTCCAACTCATCATCACTGTCGTCTTCATCAACATTTCCATTTTTCGCGGATGGCTCCAAATCTTGAGCTTCCCTTTCAGCTCTCCTTTTATCGCCCTGCAACTTGGCCATGATTTTTCTTTCGAGGGCATTACTGAAATGTGCAATATTGTTGGTCTCTTTCGGAGCTGTCGCACCGATACCAAGCCTAAAATACCACCAATAAAAATCAAGGACATGCTTATAGTAGTTGTATTTTCTAGCTACATATTTCCACGCACATGAACTGACCTGGCTGGGCGGCCTTCCAATTCTACTTCGACGGATTTTGCATTCTCCTTCGATTTACTTTTACTCATAGTACCAACCCATTGTTCAGCCTGTCAGCCAAAACAAATAAATGTAACAGTTAATACTTAATACAGATGTTTCTATGTGATAAAACATGAAACGAAATAGTCATTCATAATGAAGTCTAATATTATTATTATGACAGATTTCAGTAATTTCAGTGCAAGAACTATTGGACAACAATCCTTAAACCACATACTTATTTACTGCAAACACAAACATATGAGTCATCATTTACAAAAATATGTATGGGCTTTTCCCTGTGCAATGGACAAAGATTAGGAGCTACTTACCAATTTAAACGCCCTGTCCAACTTGACCAACTGAGGCTTGGATGTCTTCTTAGAATCTGTTTCCGTACTATCTGTCATTTCTGCAGATCTGTTTCTTCATCCAATGCAATAATCAGATTTCTTATACAGAAATAAAATCATCAATCAAGAAAAAAGAAGGCAAGGTTGACACATAATTCCATCTGTTCACCAAATAGTGTCTGGTTTTTAACCCCAATGCTGTGAATGCATGCATGTGATACTATGTACTGATGAAAATCACGGAACAACAATTCACTCCTAAGAAAAGATATCTCGTTCTGACAAAAAACAATGCTACAGATATATTTATCATGTATCATACACTTCTGGAATAGTGATGACTGAAGCTGCAAGAATTTCTTTTCTTGGCACCGGAGATCACAGATCTCGTCACTTTGCGCTTACAATCGACTTATTAAATGACTAATAGACTCAAAAGTAAGACATGTATTTCAGTAGATACTAGAGGAAAAGATCATCAATAAGGTCTCAAGTCTCAAGTCTCAAGTCTCAACTGACAAAATACATATGGAATTCGTAACTTCATCATAATAATCCGGATGGTGTTGAACTTGAATAACAAAAATCTAATTCAAAATTTCAGTCAATTATCGATTTTTCCACTTTCATCTGGAGAAGATGGCAAGTCACTCTTATTCTCAAACCCAAGTTCTGACATGTCTTGCTTTGCCATCAAATTCTTGCTCATACGACATTCCAAGTACTTCTTAGAGAAGTCTCTGCATTTTTCAGATTTATGGCCGGTTGATTTCAAACAGCTAATATAGTCTTTCTTCTCCAAGTCACACAGATGCATATGATCCAAAGGGAAAACTCCTTTCTCTGGTGGCACTGGTCTTGCCCCTCTATTTCCACCAAATGCTCCCCCTGCACTCATTCCTCCTCAAGTTCACCCGGCGCTAATAATCGCTTCTTATTAGAAGAATGATTCTGGTAAAGGCAGCTTATGATCAGACACAGTAGTTTCTTACAAGATTAAACTGAGTAAATCCCCGGCTAATAAAGAATGGCTAACACGTTACTTTACGATACATTCCTATGAGCTAGTACTTAGTTAACTCACACCAGCCACCAAAGATCATTTTTTTTACCCTCCTGAATCACGCACACACAGACACACAAAAGATCGAAGATGATTTACAAGCAGCTCCCACTCAAAAGCTTACAGTTAATATCCAACAACAATAAGCGATAAATTATACAGAAGGTAGTGTCTTGTGCACTTGTTAGAAAGGATTAAAAAAACACTACTGGAATGAGTTTGCGAACGTTATCCCAGTGAAAACAATATCAACATAGGAATTGAATAAAAGCAAGCAAGAGTCAATCGAACTATTGTTAATGAGCAAGAGTCAATGAGCTTGCTCGGTAAACATTGTTAAAACAATAACACAGGTAAAATCATGGGAATTGAATAAAAGCAAGCAAAATCAACTATTTATCATCATCATCATCATCATCATCATCATCATCATCATCATCATCATCATCATCATCCGTATAGAAGCTAAAAACGAGTCAATCGAACAAACTCTAGAAAACCCACTAAGCAGTAGTGGTAAAAATTCCACGCCAATCAAATCAAATAAAACAAAAGATATTAAAGAAAAAGTTATTGAAGATGTTACATGAATCAAGATAAGAGAATAGAAAAGAGTATTTAAAGTAGGAAAGCATAGATGCATAGATGAAGAAGAGAAGACAGAGTAGGAATTAGGGTTGAATGAGCAGAAGAGAAATTTGATATGTTTTGGGGGAAAATTAAATACCTGGTATTGAATTAGTGCGACAATCCAAGTTGAGTGAGTGGAGAACTGGAACCTAAATCGGGACAATGGGAGGAAGCAGAGCTCAAAGATTCAAGGATATGCTTAACGGCCGACGATTGATGAAGAAGATGAAGAACAATGCAAACGGAGGAAGTACGGAACTAGACCCGACCAAACAATATCGGGAACCGAGAACCAAACCGGAACCGAACCGAAAAGTACGGTTCTGGTTCTGGAATCAAAACCGCCGGTTTTGGAACCAGTGGAGGTGGTGACGGGTGGAGTGGATCTGGTGGGCGAGTGGAGTGGAGGTGGTGGCGGATGGACGTGGTGACGGGTGGAGTGGAGGTGGAGAGGAGGTGGTGGGCGGAAGGTGGAGATGGCAGTGGGAGGGGAGGGGAGAAGGAAGATGGAGGTTGTGAATTGTGATGGGTTTGTCTAGAATCAAAAGTCAGATCTAGATCTATTTTCTTCAATATTCCTTTTAATAATTTAAGGAACCGTGCGGTTCAACGGGTTTGAACCGGAACCGGAACCGGCAACGTCGGTTCCGGTTCCGATTCCCTTCTTTTCACCAAACGGAAACGGCAGTCTTGGAACCGGGTACCGCCGGTTCCGCGAACCGCGCAGGTCTTGGAACTAACTAAAAATTTACACCTACACTCCTTAGATTTCCAACTTCTTACAAAATTATCCACACTCCATTACAATTTACAAATTGACCCATAATCGAACGAAAAACAAACAAAAACAAGACGAGGAAACTAAACACCATCATTGGATTAGGATACTTCTGTTTTTCTAGTCTAGGAACTAGGTTAAAACTTAGTATTTCCATTTTCGCAAAAAATTGTTTCCCCTCACCCCAAAGTTTGATTTATTGTGTATTTAACTCTCTGAAGTTTACGTAGGTTTGAATTGTCACCCAAAATTATAAATGGGGTCCATTACTTTTTAGTACCTTTTTAAGACGCCTAATTAATTTTAAACCCCACTATTCAAACAATAACATTTTAGTCCAAAAATCAAGTTTTTTGAATTTTTTGTTCAACAACCAAACAAGACTTAAGTTTATAATTT
>JAYMSL010003854.1:0-11837 GCA_036897195.1 Plantago coronopus | reverse complement strand
ATTTGAATTGTCTTTCGTAAATATCTAGGTGTTCCTGTTTGTTGGTTGATCATTCTCTGGGTCCGCCGGTTTAGCATGCCGAGGGGCTGGTACTTCGCAGGATCAAGTGTCAGGGCCAATTCGTCCACATGTATGGCCTAGGGACGGAATGTTTTCATACACGACTGGAAAAACCTTATCCTCAATCATTACTCCGAGTTCCAGGGGAACCTCCGTTTCTACTTGAACACAAAATCTCGAGAACTTCCCCCTCGTAGCATTAAATGTGCAGCCATCAATTTTGATAGGATCACCCACACATCTTGCTGACCCCTGTATAATTTCACCATGGAACATTTCAACCGGAAGTTTGAGCACTCTAACCCAGGTAATAATAGAGTCAATTTTATCATTATCCGCACGGAATCCCGGCTTCCATTTTCCGATTGAAAGAAAGCTCCCATCAACAGCAAGTTGCCAAGGTCCTTCGGTCAAGATCATGCATGTCTCATTTTGCATATGTCAATCCCTTAAGACAGTAACAACCAAATCCCATGTCCATCTGTGTGAATTTCTCATTCAGTGCCCACATGGTATCAAGCTTTGTTAATAAAGCTGGGTAGAACCAAAGTTTGCCCAAGATTTTGATTATAATAGTATTGTCCCATTGAGCATAGATAGATTCCCGTATATCTGGTGCAATCTCCAACTTCCTAAACGGTGCATCTGAAGTCTTATCATGTATTGTCACTCTCTCTGAATTGAACTTTGTTATGACTTCTTCTATCATCACATCTGCTGGCTTCGCAAGGATCTTGACTTTGTTGGCATAGGAGTTTGTTCCGAACAGGTTACTCGTTCAGGCAGCTGTATCGTCTATATCGTCATCCATAGTTGTTACTCTTGCTTTCTTAGCACGTTGATGTGGTTGTGAATCGTTGGAATTAGAGAGAAGAGAGGCGGAGGTGGTTCCCCGAGATGGTCTTTCCGGCAAGGGAGGCATGCATTAGGGTTTTCTTATGACAAAGTTCCTTATAAACTTTGTCGACTGGCCTCACAATATACAGAGGATCTTTCTAAATCAACAGATCTGAGAAGAAATTTGAAGATTTTCAATATGGGATAATAGAGTTGCATGAATTTAGGAATGATTTGCACAAAATCTTGCTTACCCTTTCTCACGTGTAACAGATTAATAATGTAATTGGTGTAGACCAATTATTGAATCAAATTTGTGGACTCTAGAACTCGATCCACTCGATTTTTGGCCATTGAATTCAGGTTCGAAATGAACATATTGGAGCCTCTTGGAAGCTCATAGATGCCATAGAAGACCATCTTCAATGATGACACTAATTTTGGAGGTGTCAATGTGTCACGACCAAGACCTGTTCTCGGACAAAATCAAGCTCTAATGGTAAGTTGGTAAACAACTCATTTTTTATTTATTAAAGAATTTTTAATAGAAAATTTGTTATATGCTATTGAAATGTGCCCGCGAGACCTACAAAAACAACATTCAAAGCACACTTAATAATTTTTGTAAACAATTTTATTTAAACAACAGTTAAAAAAAGAGAAAGAAAGACGTTTCCAAGTGTGTCAAACATATTCAAGAGTAACTTTTACATTTTTTGGAAAGTCGAATTTGTAATTAAAAAAGAAAAAATGAACTGGTTGTCGCGATTCTCTATCGAAAGAGTTGCACACTTTCGCGGCCACCCACTAATGGGGTGGTCTAAGGCTATGTCGAGCTGGAGAATATAGATTGATATACATTCACCCGAAAGTCTGAACCTCAATGACGGCAAAATTGTCATATTTAATACTATCACACTCTCTACTTCTTTGTACTTTTTTTATTTTTTATGTCGAGCAAAAATGTCAGATTTAATACTATCACGCTCTCCACTTGTTTGTACTTAATACATCTCAAGTGAACTGAACTAAACTAACTAAACCGACAAACGTGAAATTAAGGTGAATTAAATGGAAGTTCGCCGGAACTCGGAAGGTACCACTAGTATAACTTTGATAAAGTTGAGTACCAAAACGTGGAAAAACATAGGAAGCAATAGTGGAGATGGAGAGAGTTATTGTACTAAATTGGAATATTGTGAAAATGGCTCAACCCCTAATTTTCACCTCACGTTTCTTGCTGGGTTGCTGCTGCTTCTAAACTCATTTTCATGATGTTGCTAATCTTCATTTCTTGATTCTCCTTATTTAATGCTCATCTAGTCATCTTCACTCCTGCTACTGCTTAATCCATCTTCTCGCCGTCACATTCCGCCTCGCCATTGCCGCCTCATCCACTCTTCTCATCACTATCGACCACTCTTCTTCACTTCCAGTGAGTTTATTGGATTATGCTTCCACTTTTTCTATTTAATCTTGTTGCTCAAATAATAGGGGGTTGCTTCCATTTTCCCATTTGCTTCATGTAATTGTTCTTCATTCGAATTGTTTGATGTGATTGGCCTATTTGCTTCCTGTAATTTTGTTGTTCAAATAATTGGGTTTGATTCCGGAATGTGTCGAAAATTGGGGGTTGTTATTGTATATCCTACTGTACTAAAACTGATTCACGTACTTGCTGGTTGATTATGCAGAAAGAGCTCAAACTTTATAGTGTTTGAGCTTATTGACTATGGCTTCCATCACATCCCCTTATTTTGTGGATACTCGAAATGCTACTGGAGTATTGACTACTCATGGAGCCCGATATTCCGCGTTGAAGACTGTCGAAGAAAGGAATGCCTTCCCAGGTGTTAGTAAAAGGAGTAGTACCAATGTGCTACAGTTGCGATGCTCCGCAAATTCACACGGTGCCAATCAGTTCCCAAATAAGGATCCCTTTCTAAATCTACATCCGGAAATCTCCATGCTTAGAGGTGAATCAAACCCGACAATGACCAACCCTAAGCATGAAACTTTAAGTGGAAATGTTACTGAAAGCTCGAACGTTTCATCAAGTTTGAAGAATTTTAACGAGGCCAAGATCAAGGTTATTGGCGTTGGAGGTGGTGGGTCAAATGCGGTGAACCGTATGATTGAAAGCCGAATGAATGGTGTTGAATTCTGGATTGTTAATACTGATGTCCAAGCTTTGAGAATGTCACCTGTTTTCCCAGAAAACCGTTTGCCAATTGGCCAAGAGCTGACCAGAGGACTTGGTGCCGGTGGGAACCCAGAGATTGGGATGAATGCTGCTAAAGAAAGTAAAGAATCTATTGAGGAAGCATTATATGGATCAGATATGGTTTTTGTGACTGTAAGTTCATTCCTTTCGATTGGTGATGCTTCATTATGAAACTTTGAATACTGTATTTCTACTTTTGTCCTGACCTTTCTTATTTGTTCTGAAGCTATATAAATGTCATACCGCATATCACATGCATCAAACGAGTCATTTCGTTTGAACTTATATCTCTGAAGTTAAATGTATCATCAAGTAATGTTGCTAAATGACCAGAAACACTATGAACAAACTCTAATCGTATTATTAATTTTTTTTTCTTTCTGAAATCTTTGGACTTTTGTACATCAATGCTCATAGCCAACTGTACATTAGAAAATGGAACTGGCCCTATGGAACCCATGTGTATCATTGCCCTTGTTTTCTTAAGTTTTTGTTATTTTTCTGACATCATTATCTCGTATGCCTATCTACTACTTGATGAAATTAACTAGCATGTTCTTTAGAATTTGAATTCTATGCCTAATATGAAAAAGGCATATTTGTCAGCCTGAATGCCATTTAGGCCTAACTGTCTGGTAGATGCTATCATTTAAGTGGAAGAAATATCTTGTCACTGATATGAACAATTTGATCATGCAGGCTGGAATGGGTGGTGGAACAGGGACAGGTGGAGCACCTGTAATTGCTGGTATTGCAAAAGCCATGGGAATCTTGACCGTTGGAATTGTAACTACTCCGTTCTCTTTCGAGGGACGTAGAAGAGCTGTCCAAGCCCAAGAAGGAATTGCAGCTCTAAGAGAAAATGTGGACACTCTGATTGTCATCCCAAATGATAAACTTCTGACTGCAGTTTCCGCATCTACTCCAGTTACCGAAGCATTTAATCTTGCAGATGATATACTTCGGCAAGGAGTTCGTGGTATCTCTGATATAATCACAGTATGGGAGCTGCATCACTATCTCTTGCTTAAATTTACCAAAATTCCGGAATTTGGCATTAATATAATAAAGAGAACTAGCCTCTTAGTGGTTAAAAGCATTTTCTCCAAGTACTATTTGTGCTTGCTCTCTGAAATTCTTATCCAGCTGTGTGATTGGCTTTGTGTACCCATGTGCAGATCCCTGGACTAGTGAATGTTGATTTTGCAGATGTACGTGCCATTATGGCTGAAGCAGGTTCTTCATTAATGGGAATAGGATCTGCAACAGGTATGATGCGGGTTCCGCTTGGTTATATGCTATCCATGTTGCTTATTTGTGATTAATATGTTACCTCATAGAGTTAAGATGTTATCTAATCAATTGCACATTGTGCAATGTCATGCGTTATAATAGAGTATGTGATGCATTCTTGGTTAATGTACAGTACACGCTTAGCAAGTTATCTGGGCATATTTTTGTTCGTTCATATCGCACAACAGGATGCGATTGATATGCAAGGTGTAAATAAATGGGAAATGTTTTAACCATGTCAATTAAACATGCACCCATTTTTTATACGTTTGTAAATGGGTTTCAACATATGGGTTGTAGGTTAGCCTATTTTCCATATTTTTCTGCCCAAATCCACCCTAATCTGCCATGCCACCGGTAAATTGCTCAAGCTCTCATCAACTATTTTTGGTAATTAACAAAACAACAAAACTGAACAATCCTGTGACAGTATAGTTTGCTTGCGGCCATTTTGTAATAGTGCATGTTTCTTTGAAAGCTGTAGTTTATACTTTATAGAAAAAGGAAGAAATAAGAGACCTTGTGAGATCTCTTTATTCAGGAATTTGAGAATTGCGAAGGTTTCACTAAATATGATGGAATTCCTGACCCCCTAAAACTTCCTATTTTGTTCAAATTTTGGTTTGTAACTTTTCAGCCTTTGATTGCAAGAGTAATGTATATAACAGGTAAAAATATTAGAGATATAAAGCACTCTACATATGGATGATGTAATTGTTCTTTTTCTTTTGTTGGCAATGGGGTCCACTGGGGTGGGGAGATGGTACTTTATTAACTATATTTCCAGAATAAATTGTTTCTGCATGAAGAATTCAATGGGGGCAATATTCTCAAATTGGAGGTGGAATACGAGTAGAATAGTTTATTTACGTGGGACTTTTGGAAAGTGAGGGAAACTCTTCAGTTCCAAGTAGAACAAATTGAAAAAAGGATCAGGGAGACAAAAAAGAATCCACTTTAGTGTTCTGAACTTAGTTAGGGAACTGACTGTTCTGTTTGCCTATTAAATATTGTACATTGCATTGATTGGCGTCATGACTCCATTCTGCACGTCCTCAACTAATAAAATGAGCAAATGTGTTCACTACATCCTGTGAAGAAAACACAGATTGTCTTGCAATAGCATGATATCAAGTGGTGCCAGCATTTGTCTGCGGTCGAATGAAATTTACAGCACTAGCCTTGCGTCTTTGGCCGTAGCTTAAGCTAGAGCTTATAAGAGAAGAAAATCCATGTTCTCAACAACTGATGGTAGTATTTATTTCGAGAAAGTGATAAAATGTAATAGAAGTGATTTGTGCAACCCCGTATCTGTTACTTTTACCCTAGTTGATTTGTGCCCTAGTTGATTTGATACTACTTGAAATACTTATTATTGGAGTGATGCAGGAAAAACCCGGGCAAGGGATGCTGCTTTAAATGCCATTCAATCTCCCTTGCTGGATATTGGAATAGAGAGAGCTACTGGCATTGTGTGGAATATAACTGGTGGCAGTGATCTAACATTGTTTGAGGTTAGTTTGCTTCTCTTTTCTGATCTCCTTTTAACAACATCCTTTTGTTCTACTATATGTAAGTTTCTGTTTCCACTACTGATATAAAGATGGGATATGACAGCGCTTCCTTGTAACATCAAACTCCTAACTATCAGTAAAAGTTTTAGGTTATTTTGTTCCACGACAAGAAAATGCCCCACGTTGTTGCTATATTAGCCTGTCACAGCTAGGATCAAATCTTTGAGCGCAACAAGTAGTGAGTCCATGTTATGTGCCACACTATACAATTGGTACGACTACTAGTGTCCACTTTTGGGCCTGAGCCAACGCTGTTTTGTTTCTGTATGCCCCCAAAGGCTTCATACGATCTGAGACTGTTTTCTTTCATTATTAATCTCCATGCCGATGTACACTGGGTTTCACAATCAAACCCCCTCCTTGAATTTGCAATGTCTTTGTTGCTCCAAATTTTTTCTTTATCGAATAGCTATGCTTTCAGTTTTCCAAGCAAACTACTGCTGTGTGTAGACACAATAATTAGTAGTACCATTTTGGTTTTGTTAGTACCAAATTTTCACTGTCCACTCTGGACCTTGGCCAATGTCTTTTCTCCGCAAATGGTCTCGTAGCATGTGACTAATCTTTTTTTGTGATATGCCATTTCGCTAACTATATCTTTTGATAAATTTATGGTTATTTGACTTCGCCATTAGTACTCTTACAATGCGATGGAACGAGGAAGAGCCGAAGGGCCTGTAACTGATGAAAGATAATGTTATGTTGGGCAAATTTATTGGATGCCACCAAATTTGAATGATAACCAAAAAAAAAAAAGGATTTAAAATTTACCTCTGCCAATCGAGCATATTGCCATATTATCTAGGGAAACTAAAACCACAGTCCTCATTTGATCATTACTCTATTGTGGTAGTTACCTCATACTTGGTAGTTTATCTAGTTGATCTCTCCTTGGTTGTAGAGTTCATATAAATGTTTGAATGTGATATGCTAGGTAAATGCTGCAGCAGAGGTCATATATGATCTTGTAGATCCCAGTGCCAACTTAATATTCGGTGCGGTGATTGATCCTTCATTGAGTGGACAAGTAAGTTAATTTATCCTATTGTAACTCTAATCAACTTATACTTCAACGTTATTAGCGGTCTCTATTCTCTACAATCAATTCTTTTGTTATTTAATACTCATGAGGATTAATTACGTGTAACACCCCTGGTTAATGAAATATTATGCTCCTACAAACCAATCTACCCGTTATGTTATCCACCAATGCCTGTGCTGACCTCATAAAAACAATTAAAAAGCATAAAATGAAAAATGATGATACCATCATTGCTGCTAAGCTCCACTACTGGTGTCTGGCGGGGTAATCAAAACTCCACTAGCAATTATACTTATATTCTTTTGTTTCTCAAAAAAAATCCATTCTCACATATTATTTTTATTTTGTAATAATGGGCATTTTGGCTATTTCACCGTCTTTTTCTATTTTCACCTATTGAAAATTAAATGTGACAAAAACTTGGGGACTTGTTTTCGTTCTAATTTAATCGTTAACCTGGGTGCATATACCTAATCAACCCTTGCTCATTATAGAGCTGGATTGAAAGTGGCCCCTTAAGTTGATACATAAGTGACAGTTCAGTAGCTTTGCCATTTCTCTGTGTTGGAGTCCAGACATTCACTAGTTTCGTTTTGCCTAGTCATCACAATGATTAGCTTTCAATAATCGTTAATTCCTGTTAAAGATCGTGAAAATTATCATTGGGGACTCTAGTAATGTTGGAAACATTCATATAGCAAACCTGTTGCAGAGACAGTATTACATTAAAAAAAAGGCAAAACAATGTCAGGGATGGGTGCGGAATACCCAAAAAAGAGAAAACATTCCTTGAGTCAAGAGCTTGTAGTCTCTTTTACTGGACCGCATTCTCTCTCCCCTTGAGAAAAGCATTGGATAATCACATTATGGTTTTCCATTCAGTAGTGATTTTTCTTTTTTTAAACGTGAGACTGCACATCTAAAAGCTTTAGATCATGTTTCACTGTTTGAGGGTCACCCAGCAACTCTCTGGAAACTGAGACTGCGACAGAAAAATAATTCAACTTTAGTCTTGGTATCAACACAATATTTGATGAGAAGTCTTGCTTCTGCTAATTTTCAGGTTAGCATTACTTTGATCGCTACTGGTTTTAAACGTCAAGAAGAAAGTGAGGGGAAACCCCTCCAGGTATTATCTTCATTGCACCTTTGACCAAAATTCAGTTTCACATTCACTCAGTATACACAAGTCATTGTGTTCCTATGCCAAAAGAAATGATGGCACTACCTTTGGGAATGTGACATAATTGTATATTTCTGATATATTCTGAACACTTGTAATTCATTTCAAAAAATAAAAAACCAATGCAGACAAATCAGCTGTCACAGGGAGATGCTAATTTTGGTCTGAATAGACGGCCGTCTTCCTTTCTAGAAGGTGGCTCGGTGGAAATTCCTGAATTCTTGAGAAAGAAGGGACGGTCTCGGTATCCAAGAGCTTGATTCCATGTCATAATAGCAGTAATCCAAGTTTACATTGAGTGTGCTGTGTCTTGTGTGTGTACAGGACCCTGGCTTTAAGGAGGAAGCAGAGCTATGAACACCCAGAAAAGAAAGTGTTATAGAGCACATATTAGGTTCCATTTTTTGTTTTATTCTTTTATTCTGTTTTAGCACACTTTGTCAGAAGTGAAAATAAGGAGATCCTGTAAAATGATGGCTATGGATCTGACTCTGAGCAGTCTCAAAATTTCTGTCTTATTAATCCGTCCTGCGCATATATGGAGTTGCAGAGGGATTTGCGTATTTATATTTAGAAAATGCTTCAGATACGTAGTTGAGAGTTGAGACACCGTTCACTTGAAGTTGGTCGAACATAAAAGGAAAGATAAAAATATTGTTTGCATCATATTCCGTATAAGTTACTCGTTATGGTGGTATGCATGCTTGTATTGGAGGTGAATGCGAAATCCTTTTGCACTCAGCACATTGAGACTGGAAACAAACGATTGTATAACATGTACTACCGGTTATTTATTCAGTACGTATTTTGTTGAGACCGATATCACTTGTATTGATAAAATATGAATGGATAGAACGTGTCATGTGAGGTCGTGGGGGTATGACGGATGGTAGATATATTTTCGTTAAGGAACATGTTGGCAAGTTCCTCTGTATACCCTATCATTTTTTTCTTTTGAATCGGTAAAATGAAATACGGTAATCAACAAAATTGAAAAATGAACTTTGAATATCAACTCTTGTATGGTGAAACAATTTCATGTCACATGTAGTTCTCCGGCTATACAAGGATCTCTTTGAACTACCCAAAACCAACCACATCAAGAAATGTCCCCATAAACGGCGATTCTTCAAGGTTAGTTATTGAGTACGTGTTACAATTGCTTGCTACTCCATTCTACTTCATACGTTTTGCTAGTACTAATTGACCTTAATAGAGTTTTCTTGGAGTTTTAGATGTCACTTATATACGTATCCGCATAGCATAACACAAACAAGGTCCCTACATAGGTCACAAGAGGTTTTGAAACGAATAATGCTTGCGACCTACACATGAATTTTACGTACTTTAGCCGAGTTGGAAGGATCATGCATGTGCTTCACAATGCACTCGCTCGTCCAAATGGAAGTGTAGAATGGTAGGCTAAGACTCCGTTCAATTTAGTTAAAATCTCTAGACCGAACTGAACTGGATTGACTTGAATTATAAATTTGAACTATGTACTCAAATTTAAACTGAATATAATTGAAATTAATTAAAGTTAACTTTAAGACCCCAAGTTATCCTACATTGAACTTCTACATGTTCATAATTTTTCGTTGACGTATCTAAACACATTGCACGACGTGATTGATAGCCTTGTTGTATAAGTTAGAGTGGCATGAGAAACAATTTGAACATCACACTTATGCTGAACATGTCAGTATTTCTTGGTTGATAGTGGATACATGATGTTACAAAATAAACAAGATATTAAAAAAGTGTGACAAATTGGTTCGACAATCGTGAAGAATCGAGGCATGTATAGACACAGTTTCCTTAAAGTAAATTCTTTCTTTCACTTACGGTGCTTGAGACGTTGAGTGGTTGTCTCCTAGAATATAACGATTAATTAAACGAAGATACAACGATTAAACGAAACTACTAGCTGAACCCAGGGGGTGGTGCAGTAATAATGTGCAGGGTGTAATGGTGAGAGATCCCGGGTTCGAGTTCCAGAGGCGGAGATTTATTTGGTATTGTAAGGTTGGTATTGGTGTGGACGTGTGGTGATATAAGGTGGGATTGGGTTAGTGTAGATTAGTGTAGGAGTAGAATATAATAGATTTGCCTCTTTTTTTTAAAAAAAAAAAAAAGAAAAGAAAACGAAACTACTAGTTGCACAGGCTAGCAATTTCCGGCGAACTGAAAAAATGCTTGGATTATACTGAAGGGAGAATGAGGAGCTGGGGAAGAGTAGAGAAGATTGTTTTTCTGTGTGGTTCTTCTCTTCAACTGATACCTATTTAAAGTTAGGAAATGAGATACTTTTCGGTACTGAACCTTACTCTTGCAAATATTGTGGGATATTGTGTTTTCTCAACAACTTGCAAGCCTATGCATCACATGGATCCAACACAATGGATCAAGCCCATTCTTTCTTCCAACTTGATCCAACTATTCTTCCTCACTTATTTTCTTCAATTTTCCAACACATGCAAACTAAAGGCTTTATGACACCATATGCCCATCCCATACTAGGTATCATCTTAAAACATGCATAACATGCATGGGGCATTGGCCGAGAAAAGATCCACCACAGAACCGAAAATAATTTTTCAGCATGGTCCATTAGAAATGTAATTGAGTACTGTTGCATAGGTTAGTTGGTTGATTTGGAAGATATAAAGGAAATACCCGGTAGCCATTCAAATTAGATCATACTTGACTGTTGTCTTCTTTGGAAGGTTTTGAACTGCCCGCTGATGATCAGGGGCGGAACCAGGGAGGGGGCATATGGGGTCGTCCGTCTCCCCTAAAATTTTAAAAACAATTTTTTTATAGGCTAAATTTGCAAATTTTCAACGTTCACCCCCCCTAACCTTCACAAAAAAGTTGTATATATAACTTCGCTCCCCTTAAGTTTAAATCATGGGTCCGCCCCTGCTGATGATGAAGCTGATGAGGATCCCGGGCCTGGGCCATGGAGAGTCCATATATACAAATTTTATAGAAAAAAAAAACCATTAATGGGAAGCAGTCCGACTTCCGAGATAGATGATTTGACTACATAATTCTTTTAGGAAAACATGACAACGCGAGCTGCTTGGGTTGGATTCATACGCTCTCTAGACGTTTATTACGTCAATTTTGTTGACTTTATATATGTTACTTTTCATGGCTAAGGTCATTATTCATAACTCTACTTGTTGGACGGGTTTACGGCTAGCTAGACAAGTGGGTTATTCCTCTCTCATGCATATATGCTTTCAAACAGGGACGGAGCCATGGTGAAAACTTACGTATAAATAAATTAAAATATAGTAGGGTTAAATTCTATAGTGGTGCATATTGTTAGTTTTTTTAGGGATTATTAAATATACCACCCCCACTGGATCACACTTACTCACCGGGATCCCATTAGATGTAACAATTACATCTAAGTCCTAAATCTAAATTTTAATAAATAACAACAAACACATCCTTATTATTTGGACTAAATTGCAATTTCCAAACTTACTATAATTGCGATTTCACCCTAAATCTTTTTTACTTTTACTTAAATGATATTAAAATTTAACTACAAATAATTATAAAATTTAACAATAATATAACTTCAAATAATTTAAGTTTTAAAAATAAATT
>JAYMSL010003853.1:0-11840 GCA_036897195.1 Plantago coronopus | reverse complement strand
AATATGTGTGAAATTCAGCTTAGGGTCTAATTTCTTATGATTCAGGATATCAAGAACACAGGAAGTCACAGAGGTTCCAATAATATGCCAAAATTTTTGGTAAAGTAAGTAATTCTTAATCTGACAACATATTAATGATATTTCAAGTGAGAGAACACATTTAAAAGCGGATACAGGTCTGGATTTCGGGTTATCAGACCATAAACCCGACCCGCTATTTATAGTGTAAAATTGAGTTGGTTTACGGGTCAAATCCGGATCGGGGTCAAATATTGATCTTTGTACAAAGATAGAGCTCCATTTCAGAAAAGTACCTATGTGACATACTAGCTTGCTTTGGTTATCAGAGTGTAGTAGTATAAATTAGTAATGGACCCTTTTACATAATATATACTCCCTCCGTCACACAAAACATTACCCGTTAGGGTTGGCGCGCAGTAAAGAAAATGAGTTAAAGTAATGGAGTAAAAATGAAAAAGTAAGTGGAGTAGGTTACTTTTTGAGAATGTGTGGTGATAAAGAAGTGTATTTATGTTAAAATATTGTTTTAGTGTTTGGGGTAGCTTCCTTATTTGGTAATGGGTAAAGTTTTGTGGGACGTCCAGAAATGAAAAGTGGGTAAAGTTTTGTGGGACGGAGGGAGTAGACTACATGTTCCATTATCAACTATACAAGTTTAACAGAATTTTAGAAAATAAATGACCTCTTTTTCGCAAGTAATTAAATAAAATTGGAGCGTCAAAGATACACATAATCAAAGGGTAGAAACCCAGCTCCTATGTAGACTAATGTAAACAATCTGAACATGGGTCGGAAAAGAACGAAGTCTGGGTATAGTATATCAACAGTGGCAAACAACCATTCCAGAACTCCATGCGATTCAAGAAGCAGTCCAAGGAAGCACAGAGAAACCGTCCAAAACCAACTGCCAGGACACACTGTCTACCAGCATCAATCATGCACAAGGTTAGCACAATTGAAAGATCAATACCATTCAAAGCTCACGAGACACCTACATGATAGATAATGCATAAGCTTTATTTCTCCAGCCTGTGGTGTGCAAATATAGGTTGTAAGAAGTCGACCCAATAATGTATAGGCATGCAAATTCTGGAGAAACTGACAACTGAGTCTTCAACAAAATCGAGTAGAATCTTCAGCTGGAATGGAAGGAGAAGGAAATATACCATCTACATGAACAAGCTGCTGAAAAGTTGAATTCCAGATAATTCATCCCAAAAAAATGGGGTTAATTCAGCCAGGGAATCCTACAAACATCCAAGATACAGAGGGATAGTTATACAATATTTGTCATGTAACTTAGAACAGCATACCAATATAGCATATCGAAAACCATGTGCTTAAAGCACCAAGGGATTCCTAAGTATATCTAAGATATTCGAGAGAAGCCATACAACATGGACATATAGCTGAGAACAAAATACATATCCAAAACATTGTGTTAAATCAGCCGCGGCGGAATCCGTAAATGTATTTAAGATACACACAAATAGCTGTGCAACATTGTCATGATAGTGAGAATATCAATATACTAGAAGAAAAGGCATTTGCTTAAATCACTAAGGGATTCCTAATTATATCCAACATGGACATAAAACTGAGAGCAATATACTCAACCCAAGTGTTGGTCTTAAATGACCCAGATAACTGTAAATGTATCCAAGACACACAAAAACGATGGTCATGTAACTGATACACAGAGTAGTAACATAGTAGATAAAAAAAAACACTTGTTCTTAAATCACCCAGGAATTCTGGAAGATATCCAAGATACACAACGAAAGCTATACAGCATTGAACACAGACAAAAGAAATGTCTTAAATCACACAGGAACCATATGGTAGTACAGTTAAGCAGGGTAAAAACAAAATATCAACACAATCAATAACGTACATCACCCGAAGCTATTTGGGCCGAGTGCCTATAATGTCAGCAGAAAACAACTTTTAACTCTTATATGCAATCAAAAACAGGGGTAATTAATTTGTTCTCATCGAATCTATAAAAAGCATAATAGAGCCTAGTGAAGTTCTAAAACACCTTACTAACATAATAAACATCAATGAGCCAACCCAACTCACCTATGACTGCCACATAAAGCCTTTTCTGCTTACACAACGGGAAAGAATGCAATTCCTCGAACACTATACAAAATTTAGCTTAATTTCAATAAAACAAGTGTCTCAAATCTATAATGGCATTATAAGATGTGCACCTAATGGAGATTTCTCACCTAATTATAAAGATAACACTGATAAATTAGTGACATTGCAATTGAAGCTCAAGCACTGATGAAAATGGAAACAAGCATCATCACCCATGGAATATGATCAACAGGCATATAAATTCGCTTAATACGAATCGTAATCACACAAAATAATACGAATCAAAACTTTAATAGAGAAACAAGATCAGAGCAAATAACAAGGAAAACAACAGCAGGAAACACACACTTACTATGAATATATGAAGAACAAAATTCTAGTTCTTCAATCACAATTACACGGAAGAGTGAGATGATCGATTAGTGAAGAAGAAAATAAACTATGAATTCAGTGCATACGGCAACAAATCATCAAAAAATTATCGAATTTTCGAGCAAAATAATTACAAACAAATTCGGGTCTTAGGAGGGATTTAGCCCTAAATTGAGGAAAATAGGAGTCCAGCCAAGAGCATAGTAGCAAAATCGCATACCTCAGAGTCAGCGTTGTCCTCTACAGATTGTGCCGGTCGAGAAAGAAACATATGATAATAGAAGTTGATCAGAGGTTCCTTGACAAGAAATGTAATGCTCAGATAATTGCATACTGGAATCTCAAAAACCATAAAGATAATTGCATTCTAGTATAAATCAAGATGTAGTTGTATTGATCAACTATACAGATTCATTAAGTTGAGTTTAACTAGCTAGCTATGTTTTTTCAAGCGTGCGTTTCGTAGGTCTGGCCCCGCTTTCCTTGAATTTCCTTGGACTTTGTTGTCCCCAAAAGGCTGCAATAACTTCAAACAAAAGAATCAGCATCTAATCCAACAGAATGTACACATACCACAGCAGCAAAGAAGAGAAAGGAACAAAGCGCGCACAAGCTTGAAGTTCAACAAGACAATGTATACATACTAAGTATTTCTGTTTTTAAATGAACTGAAATATTTATTAAGCTCAGAATTTGAATACATCTCTCCGATCGAAAATCATAAAAACAAGGTGGCATGTTTTGTTCCCTAACAGCCTAGACATGTGTTTTCAGAGTAACTTGCTATAACACAGGCAAGGTAAAAAGAACGAAGAGGAGAGAATTGTCAATACCATGGTGGAATAAGAAAGCCACCATGATGCATAGCAGTACTTTGTGAGGCTTGTAACGCACTGGACTGCTCTTATTCATCTGAACATTCACTAACTCAGTTGAACCATCATCGGTTGACATGGAAATATTCACCGACAATGAACCTATATAGACATAATCGTGTGTGGATCAGTTTACAAGCCGAAAATAAAAACTGCATTCTTTCACAATTCACGCAACAAATGATCTTGCTAAATTCACCATAGTTTAAAAGTAATGGAACTTACAGTCGTAATTGGCCCATCCGATCCTTTGGCCAGCCAAATCATACACAACAATTTTTTCTTTCAGGACAAGATCTGCACAACAAAATAAAACTTAACTAAAAGAATATGATATGATAGCAACAAATAATGAGCGTCAAAGATAATGGATATGTTTCGGCCTAATGTGGAACCTCCTAAAATTGTGATCCGTTGTCCTTCATTTTTCAGTATCCCAACACACCAGACTGGGTCTTCTTCCTGCATAGGGGCAGACATCAACGTTTTAAAGACGGAGTGAGTAGTGTACTGGACAGTAATGCATAGATTTTAAATGAAACTGTTAAAATTTGGACTTACAACAGAGTACTGTTGCACAAGGTAATCCTCGGGCCTCAGCGGCATTGTCGCACCTCCAGCAAAATTTAAACTCACTTGCGGGAAGATATCCGAGATGCTAGAGATCGTAAAAGAAGTAAGATTCAGGACCATATAGAAGAACAAGCCAAGAATTAATTATGATAGAAGATAGACCTGGAGTTGGTTAGAAAGCACCAATTTCCTTCGAACTCAATGGGATGTGCAGAACCTGAAACTTTTTGTGTAATCTGCCAAGCAAAAATAGAAAATTCTTGTCATTTGTTCTCGACTACAGGGACCCCAAAACCAAAGAGTAGGAAAAGTTTTTAGAAACTTACTGCAGGGATAAATTGATCATATGCTTCTTCTGCAAGGTACACTAATGCCGTTCCCGAATCAAAGTATGTGCCTCTGCTGGTCGATGTTGCAGACACCGAAGATAATGCCTGCCCGTTTAAAGAAATGCTTGTAAGGTTGACATTGTAATGTGACCTGACAATTTAAACACCAACGGTAATTGTCAAAATGTAGTCTTGTGTAACTCTTGTTCAATAAGACTGTAATGCATGCTCATAGGTTTTACAGTAGAAGGGTGTGTTTAGTGGAACAGATGAAAAAGGCGTATCATATCATAAATTTTAATTCAGAACTTTAACCATCGAAGCCACTCACATGGATTTATAGTTGTTAGGGTACAGTGCGACCATTTAATTCAAGAATATGACAGGTAGACCTCAGCCGAACAACAAAACTACCCAAAAATACTTACTGGGATGGAACAAGCGGTGTGTAAACTATATTTGGGTCTACAATCTGACCAAGCACCAAAATACCACCCCCACTTTCTCCACTAAAGCAATGTGAAAATGAGTTGGGCGTGACTCCCTGCGAAGCAAGTTGTGAAATGATAGATAGCCCTTTCTGTCCAAAGCCAAATACACCATCAACTGCCCTGTCCCGCCTCCTAAGACCACCAGCGAGTGAGGTGCTACAACTGCATCAAAGTGAGAATTTGTCAGCTGTAGTACTTGAAATGATTTGACAGACAGGGGCAAGCGCATGCCACCCCTTGTTATTTAGTAACTTGCTCATTTTACCATGCTAAATTTCTATTTAAGAAATCTGGCACCTAAATGACACCCATGAATAAAGTTTCAGAAAACATCAAATAAAGTTAACACCAGTGATCTCAGAATTGCATAATTCGACTACAACAACTGACCCAAAAATAATAGGAGCTGAATGATTTGTGGTCAACGTCTTGCCAAACACTGTGTCAAAAGTGATGAAGTCTTGTACGTAAAACCCTGATGTCCTACTTCCATCACCGTATTGGAATCCATAACAACACTGATTCTGGTAGTTACAGCTGGTATCAGAAGTCTGAGCTCCCGAACAGATGTGATCTGAACGTGTTATTAACCGAGATGTAGTTGAGGCAGATGTATCGAAGAACTGGAGCTGTAGCTGCATGGACCAACAAAAACGTAATTAATAAACTTAATAACATACAAACACCAACCAACCAAATGTAAGTTGATTATACTCAAAGTAATAATATAACCCAAAAGATAGTGTGTGGAGAATCATCAATTAAATCTCAATTGGATTTCTTGAAACAGGTAACATGCTCAGCCGCACTTAACTGAGCGTGTTGTTTTTTTAAAAAAAAAAAAGCCAGCAATTAACAGCGCGTGTAATTCACTCAGTTTCATATTTTCGAGTTCAACACAATGTTCTAAAACTTAGCTTCCCGAACAAAACCCTATCTCTTTCTCTCCTCATTACTCATTTACTCTATCTCTTCTATCCTGCGATATGGTCATTCTTACCCAAAAAAATTATCCGTTTTTTCATCCTTAAATGAATCCTATCAATTTTTTGCTCTTGCTTCAAGCTTTACGTTTTTATCATGTTTGGTAAATACTTTAGCGGACAGCTTGGATCCACCATTAATGGCATTTCGAGCTTCTGCAATTGCCTACTTTCAATCAAATTAGGGATCAATTGGATCAAAACTACATCTGGTACTGCTTCACTACATAAAATAGGTGTGTCCCTCCCACTAATTGTGTGTATTTCAAAGCTATATCCAGTTTCTGCTTGTGCTAGGTTCTCAAGCAAATAATTTTGACATTGCGTTCTTGTATATTTATGTAATATAACAATATGTAACTTGAAACTGAATGATTATTTTAACTCATGGAATGATATCCTCTTTTTGCAATGCTGACTAGGAAAAATTGAGTTTCAGGTAGAGGTTTTCAGGGCTTATGAGTATCTTCTTGAGAGATTTAATAGAAATGCTCTAAAGTTCTGATGTGATGTGTCTTTTCTTTTTCCCTTCCTCACTCATTTGGAACGTCTGTTGAGAATAGTAGTCATCTAAACTAAGTTTGATGTATGAACTTTTTGTAATTTCAGGAGTTGGAGAATATGAGATTCTTCTCTCTTACAAATAAGGATATTTGGGCGAAGGTGACAACACCTAGCTGGATTGTTAAGCAGATGTCTCATTGCTCAGGTCTGAATCAAAGCATCTAACATGTAAATCTTGATATCTTTAATTTGGCTTGAATGGCAAAACTTTTTGTGGTAATTAAGTACTCCCTGAGATAGAGCAAAATAGTAAGCCTGTACCCAGAGATCAGCCAGCTTAATCATATTGTAAAGATATAGAAAATGGCAAAGGAAAACGGCAAAAGAAAATATCTCTCTTGCTTGGTTCATCATATCTATCAGCCCCATCTCAATAAATATTGGCTACACAATGTGAACTCAAAACAATGAAGGTCATTTGAGTTGCAGGAAACTGATCTGATCTTTCCCTTGAACCCATAAGTTCCAAGCATGCTGTAGTGAAGGTTTGTTCTCAATGAATCTTTCGGTGCTAATCAAAATATACTGTTTGATGCATCAGTGGTGTTTGTCTATTTGTCTGCCTAAATTAAGTAAATTTGATTTGAATAAAGGGACTTTGTTTCACATCACATATATTGCTACTTAATACTTATCTAAAAATAACAATATTCAATTGTGTATTGACATGCTTGCCTGCAAAATTCTTGCACATTTGGAACCTGTGAGGTAGAGAAACAAAGACTCTAAACTGTTGCCTATTTGTAAGACTAGAGATATTATTCTTTCCGTTTTAGCTGTTCCTGGGTCTTTCATGTTGTTAATGCTCATGGTTTTGTAGGGAGCAAGGAGAAACAATTCGCTCATGATAATGTTTAATTTTGCCTGTTTGGCATAATTTTGTACAACTACAGATCTTATCGTTTCGAAGTTGTATTCTGAAGAGAAAAGGATTTTGTTTATTGGTTATAGTATTAAGAGCCTCTTTGCCGTTTGCCAGTTGACGCTTTCATCACTTACCTCAGCGTTTTCAGATTCAAGGCTCTCAGCTATCAACACAGCAGCTGCTAAAGTATTCATTAGACACTTCTTGCTCGTGTACAGCTTGCATTACTTGCCATTGCTTTCATATAAATCTACTTTTGTCAAGCTCAAGTTTAGTTCAGGGTCGTCTTATATGATGAATTGAGCATAGACTTGGCTCGGTTAAGCTTGAGGTTTTGGTAAAATCATATAATACAACATTAGACTCATTTAACTACGATAAAAAGTGGAGTGATAAGGGTGGCCGAGTGGTTAAAGTGCTGGAGTATCACAGAAGAGGTCGGGGGTTCGAACCCCGGAGGCATAAGGTGTTATGGATTTATTTGAAGTTATAAGGTGGTTTAGGTGTAATTGTAGTTACAAGGTTGGTAAAGGATTAGTCTAGGAATAGAGTAGGATAGGTTAGATTTGCCATTTTTTAAAAAAAAATACAATAAAAAGTGTGAAATGAATTTTGAATTGCAAGATTCTGAGTGACACTATCTTGTACATAGTATCTTGATATCTTAGCTTAATTTAAATAGTTATGCACTAATTGAGTAAATTTTGTTAGAGACTTACGAACTGATTGGCTTTGATTGAGTTAAGCCTTTGAGTTAAGGGCTTAACTCAATGATACAATTAGCATTGGCTTTGGCACTTGGTTAAGCAAAATAGCTTAACTCACCTTTTTCATTCCTCCACTTTTTCAATCAACCTTAACACCAATCTTATTATTACACATACCTTACTCTCTTACACATCATAGTATTATTCCCATATACAACCTATAAATCCTTAACTCACACCAAACACTTTTTTTTCAAGTCATCTAAACTCCAGTTATCATTCCTGAGCTAAGGAAATTCTATAACTCAAATTCTTTATGTCAATCACTCACTTACTTTTCTAAATTATAGGAAAATCACATAATTCACATAACACTAGAGGGATACATGCAATATTTCTCTAAAGCTTCATAAATTTTCAAAAATATAAAATACCACAGATATAATAAATTTGGTAACTTTACACTAAAAAAATTGATTTATATAACTTTCCGGGTTTGATGGAGTAATTATGTAGATTTCGGGGTACTACAATGCATAAGAATTGTCATTGTTACTGGTAGCAGTTTTCAAAATATCATGAGATCTCAAATATCATTATAGTAGAAACTAGAAACTCTACATAGTCATATTGTCATGACTGGCAACAGATATTCCTATAACAAGTTTATTCCTAGGTAAAGTTGTACAGAAATAGTAATTTTTATCTAAAAGTAGTGTGTGGAAACGCTAAAGTTAATATTTTATATTTGATGTATTACTAACGTTTATGATAAATTTGTGGGATTAAAGATATAGTAACTGTTTTGCAATATTACATAGATTACACATAACGCTAATTATTATTCCTACAGCTTTGGACAAATCTTTTACGTCTTAACTTTCATGTACTGAAAAACATACATATATTCATATGTATGAAATATTATTATGTCATATATTACTATATGGAGGTATAGTCAACACGGGACGGAGAAAATTAATGAAATATTACAATGTTGAGTTCATTTTTATTCATTTCGAATCGTGATTTTTTATTACTATAATGAATCTATTCCCTTACGAAATACTATTACATAATAGAGTTTCAACTGTAGCATAAATGTATCCATGTATTTATTTACATATATTATCAGGGACGCAGCCAGGAATTGAAGTTTAGTGAAAATATCATTTTAGAAACTCGGGTGGACGAAATACTAAAAGTTTCAACGGTAAAATATACAAATTTGCAATTTAGGTGGGGGCGACCCTCCCTTCGGACCATCCAAGAGTCTGCCATGTATATTAGTGCAGCAAAGTATGTGTTTATGCAAAGTTGGCTTGCAAGTATTGTTCTTCAGCAACCAGGATTTGATCTTCCTATGCCTGTTTCGATAGCCTAAAGAACCAATTATTATTATTATTATTATTATTATTATTATTATTAGTGAAATTTAAAACATCGAAATTATATTGCCATAAAATTCATTCCTCCATGAAGAGTGGTCACTATTTTTTTCTATTTGTTTTAATCCATTTCTAATTAATTTCTTATACAAATAATGTAAAAGTTAACAGTACGATAATCAATACAGAGGGCTTATTTTATTTAATCTCTAAGAGTTTGACATTTTTTCTAGTTATATATATATGAATAAATTAATAAAGAGCAAGTTAAACCCCTTACGTCGAGTCCGCTCAACCTGGAGCAGCCGCTACATCCGGTGCAACTAACCCAAGAGACATCACTTGCAGTTTCGATCTGTACATGAAATTCTTTTGGCGGCGTCCCTAGAAGCACTCTTGTATAGTACAGCCTACCAATAAATAACAAGATTGATTGACTGATTTTTCACAATCACAGCTAATTATCATCTCTAATTGCAAGAAGGAATTCATGACTCAATGAAGAACAAAACATACATACCCAATGTCATAGCTGCCTAGAACAGGGAAACCAACCACAAGTCTTCCTTGTCTGACTCGGTCAAGGTCAGTAACTTGAGTCAGGTTCAATCCTGTGTGACTCACTCTCTCCAGAGTCAAAGTCACCGCCGCCACCACCGGAGCTAAGAAGAAGAGAAACCAAACTGCCACAGGATTTACCGGACGCATTTTCTTTTTCTTTTCTTCTAGAGACAGAGTAAAGAAAAAGAGGAAAATTAAAAGGAAGAGTCTGAGGGAAAATGAAGATTGGAAATATCCAACCCTGCGGAAAATCAAAGATATAACACTGGATTGCTTGCAAGAAACAAAATGGAAATGCCTGAATTTGATCGCTCCACCAAATGAAAGAGAGGCTCTAGAAACAGCTGGTTGTATGTTTGGAAAAGGTCAAGTGTATCTATTTTTGTTATGGAACTACATTTTTTCGATAGAGTTAAGAAAAAGAGTCATCGGAGAAGAGCAAAAATGGATATCTAGCACCATATTATGCAAATGGGTGTGAATGCATTTGTAAAAACAGAATGTGTGAGGAAATTGGGAAGAGTCGGGGTAAGAGGGAGAGAAGATGGAGAAGGTAGTAGATATAGTTATGGAAGCTTGTCACTTCCATGTTACCAAAACAAGTTATAAAGTAACAAGGAAGAAGATAACCTTTGCATTATATATCAATTTTGTCTATTACAATTATAGTTGCACTAGCTATGGCTACTCTCATTGGCTATTTGGTTTTGTAGAATTTCTGCATTTGCCCAAATAATTAAAAGAAAAAGAAGATAAACATAATTTCAAATGCGTTGGCAGGGCAGGATTTCCAAACTACATTGGTTCGGATTGAGCTAAAAAGGAGATGGACAAAATGGACTAAAGATGGATATAAATGAGAAATTGCAATGTCAAGAAATGAATCAATGAAACAGTACACACAAAACAAGAGAACTCACAACAAATTAAGCTGAATCCAACACCACAGAGCTCGCTCGCTCAACATTGCAGCAGCAATCAATCCGATATGAATTTGCTGAGGCAGATAATTACAGAGAGGCACCGCTAGTCTTACTGTACACCATCGAAAGAGACCATCTTTACTTACTCAAGTCAAGAAACAAAATCTCTTACCCCGAACAATTGGTCGAACACGTAGCATGCGGTAGTAGGGAAAGAGAGATGAACGAGGTAGAAGAGGTGTGGCCACCATAGTAGCAAAGCAACGGGGCCGGAGCTTCATATCCATCAAAATCACCTCCATACGACATATACCAGCTTAAATTAAGATCCTCATCTCCATCAAACTTATTAATTGACATTGAGAATGAGCTTCGTCTCCATGAATGACCTCCATCGGCGTCTTCAAATTTTTCGATCGGTCATGTGAACGAAACAAGATTCAATCGTCGGCAAATAAAGGGAAGATTGTGCTACTCATCTCAACCGATTGAATGTGAAATCCAAGAGTCGGCCCTGGCTAGAGTCGAGATGTTATTAAGATGAGTTGCAGAATCTTCCCGATCTTGGTCGAATTAGAGAGATGGAGTCATGGAGACTGATTTGTTCGTGTGTGAATTGTGCTGACTGCTGTGCTGAGTGAGTCTGTTTTAATTTATTTTTACTAGTTTAATAACCGGTGGAAATTCGACCGGTGAAACCGAATTATGCTAAGGTAGTGTTTGGTTTGAGAATCGGGGATGTGAAAAGTCTTCACTTGAGTGTGTGAAAAATGAATACCCACACACACTAGAGTGTGTTGATTGCATATTCCCTATGTTTGGTCACTAATTGCACACATTCGAACCGGGAATCTGTTTTCCACATATCCATCGTTTGGTAGACCAAATTAGAGGAGGGGAAGTGAAATTGGGCTTATTAATAGTCATGTTAATACTCTTGGGCCCCCATGTGTTTTGTCTTGTTGTGCAAGTGATTAAGAAGTCTTCCAACATGTTTGGAAATTGGGCTCAACAGGCCAAGTGTCACTTTAGATATTTCCGGGAGCAATTTCAGCGTATTATACGACTATTGCATCGGGTAA
>JAYMSL010003852.1:0-11840 GCA_036897195.1 Plantago coronopus | reverse complement strand
TTTAAGTATTGTACTTTGTATTAATACATCAAACATGGGTAAGAAATATCTGTTACCTATTCTTAAAATGCAAATACGTATACCAGTTGGAAAAGGTAAGAGTTAAGTGTGGCCCAATATTAGGTAAGAGGATTCTGTGACCTATTTGTAAAATACAAATACGTACAAGGAAAAAGAATAGGTGAGAGAAACGTGTGGCCCTAGGTGGTGTGTGAGATTCTGGACTTTAGGTCACAGAACTCTCTCACCCAGGTTGTTGTCTATCATTATTTTAGGTCACAGTTTGTAACCTAAAGTCTAATAGGTTACAAGCCAAATGGTTACACAATTAGGTCACAAAGCTTTCTCACCTATTGGGTTTAGGTTACAAAAAATGACTTTAGGTTACACATTTTGTCTCTCACCTATTGTGGTTTTTTTTAGTAGTGTATAACGACCTTATAATTCAATGTTTAAACCACCTTTTGCATTTGTTAGGGTTCGAATTCCCGACTTCTCCATACCATTTCAGCACCTCACCCATATGATGAAATATATGGAGTCCATTTCAAAGGAGATATACTGATGTACTATGCATCAATGAAAAACACAACCACCTATGGGTTATCATGATACAACTAAAAAGGCCTATTGGATTGTACTAACATACATTGAAAGTCTTTTTCGGAGGGTCTTCAAGGTAATTTACCCTCGATCTTGAAATCTACGAAGTACTCCTTCCTTGAACGAAACAAATCTTTCGTTGTTAGCTAGTCTATATTTGATTCAAAATTAAGCATCCTTGTTTAGCTGAACTTCTAACTCATAATTGGATTAAATAAAACAAAAGACATCGTCTCGAACTGATGAACGTGTTGATATAAGATTATGCTTACTACATTCATATCAAGTACAGTTAATATCGCCGCCACCTTCCTTACACTACAACTTATCCATGAGAGGCATTACTTCTTTTTTTTTTAAACGGCAAAGGCGTGACTCGAATTCCCGACTTATTGGTTGGAAGTGAAACGTCTTACCAACTGAGCTGCGCTTCGTTGTCAGAGGCATTACTTCTTATGCGTTGGTACACCGTACACTATATACAAGCTTACAATTGTTTAAAAACATCTCTAAATGAATTTAACTTGCGAGTTTAATAATTCTACGGGCAGTAAATTATCTTATCGTTAACAAATGTTCTTAATTAAGCACATGGTAGTATCCGTGTATTCTTCGAAATCAAAATAGACAATGAATAATCACAATCTTAATTGTGGATGAACATGAGTGTGGCGCCATTATGTCGTCACTATAATTAATGAATTAATCAAGTTCGTTAGTAAAATTTTGGTAAGAATCATTATTGTGTGAAAAAAGGTTGCATCAACGATAATTTCAGGGAATACTCCGTCATCTCTTTGTTTTGTAATTGCAAAAACAAAAAGAAAAGTACACTTTATCCTCCTTACACTTTATACACACAATCTAATACCTTCTTCAGTTTCTATCATAGTTCTTTGACAATTACATGATTTACATCTCATATTTCATTAAAGTTTGTGTTAATAGTCATAAAAAGATGACATCGAGACAAATAAAGTATAATATTTATTGTTCGTTTTCTTCTCTTATATACATACGTGAGGTCCTGACAGAAGATACCTGCTTAGAATACATTGGATATTTGAATTTATAGAATTAGGATTTAGGAATAATTAGATTCGCAGAATTCAGGAATACTGCGCAATCCAGGCAGCCGGTACGTTAAAACTTACTAAAACTAAAAAGTCGTCCATGTCGTCACTATCAGAGAGCTTTCGTTACCCACGATAAAATAAAAACGGACGCGTAGATGAGGTAAAGATGCTCTTTGGTGGGAACATTTCAACTTTAAAAAGCACGATTTGAACTTCTCCTCTCTTTCTCTCTCGTCCTAAACCAACAAAGATCATCTCCAGCAGAGTCTATATAAAAGGACAAGGCTTTTGAAAACATCGCCTTTTCCTCCCACTCGCGCTGCTACCTGACGGATTTCTGCTCCACCGCTTAAAGTCCTTTCCAAACCCTAATCTCTTCCCTTTTTACTCCAATAATTCACCAATCTGTCACGCCAAAGTTTGAGGGGATAAGAGATTCCGATACTTTTTTTGCTGAAACCACACGCACTTTGCCAGTTGGACCAATCGGCGTGTCGATTCTATCCCTCCGCTTTTCTGCTTTATAGGTATCGTCCATCACTGCTGCTTTTTCGACTACTGTGCACGATTTGCTGTTTTATAGAGGTGTTATTGCTTCTATTTTGTTTATGTGCTCATGTGTGGTAGTATTGTGTTGTGAGCTAAGGTTTTGGAGTTGAGTATTTCGTACTGTGCTTGGACTCTTTTGTGCTGAAATCAGAGGTGAAGATGCTCTTCCTCTTCTATATTTTGTTTGTTTTGTGATGTTAGGTTGATCCTTATGATTTGAGTGAATTGCGTATAGAGTGAAATCAGCTTTTGATGTTTTGTTGAATTATTAATTTAGATGTTTCTGGTTGTACGATGGTAATTGTGAAATTTCAATTTGAGTTTTGTGATTCATGTAATACACATGAGGTATAGTGCGTGTGTGCTTATCAGCGCTAGTGATAGTTTTGAATTTTCATTTCCCTCCGTACTTTGACTTTATGACCTTATGCTACGTTTACAGTCTAGTTTTCCTGATCTATTGACGGTGCTGAACCTAGGTTTATGGTTTGATAATTGTGCATTTTGAATTGTATTTGGTGGGAATTTGTTAGACTGTGGTTGACTGAGTATTAATGTAATGTTTAGCTGCTGAGTGGTTCATGATTGTGCTCGAAATTGAAATATTTGTTTGGTTGGGCTTCTTTTTCATGTTGAGTTATACTTCTCCTAAACTGTGAATTTACTCTTAAGCTAGCAGGTTGTCGATATAAACGTCTTGAGTTGAAGTATGGAAACAAATGGGAAGGACGACTTGAAGTCCCCTCTTCTAAATCATGGGGATGATGTTTCTGTCAATGTCTCTTCGTCAAACTTCGATAAGAAAATCAGGACCCTTGTATTTAAAGTACGGGGTATAACATGCTCTTCATGTGTTGCTTCCATAGAAGCCGCACTTGGAAATCTGAATGGTGTGCATAGCGCTACGGTTTCTGTCCTTCAAGGCCAGGCTGTTGTTAAGTATATACCTGAATTGATTGGTGTAAGTAAACTTACCTTATGATTGGTAATTTTGCTATTTCTTTTGAACATGTGCAACCAGTGTGTGATTGCAATGGATTTTACATGTCCTGCATTAATGCAAGCATTATCTCCTGCTGAACTGCGAACTGTTTCCACCAGTACGTTCTCATTGATTTGAGCTAAGTATATGTGTTTTTATAATTTATTACTCCTTTCATAGCATAGGAAAAAGGTGAGTACCGAATCATTTCCAAACTACATCGTAGTGACATATTTGTCTTTTAAAGATGCATTGTCTCCTATCCAATATTTCAGAAAGAAATTGGTAAACTAAGTGGATAGCACTTGGCTGATAAAAATAAACAAATTGAGTTTGCAACACGAAGTAGCATGTGATATATATTTTAGCCAGTTCATCAACTTTCTCTTTATTCAATTCATATTTAGTCTCTGTGACATAAAAACCTAAAACTAAATGCTTTATTTCGATAACTGTATGTCTGTATCACGTCAGGTCTGATAGTGTTCCTTTGTTCAGGTCAAATTGATAAAAGAAGCAGTGGAAGACACAGGTTTTGAAGTTGATGAGTTTCCTGAGCAGGAAATTGCTATGTGCCGGCTCAGAATTAAAGGAATGGCATGCACAAGCTGTTCAGAGTCAACAGAACGTGCATTAGCTATGGTGGAAGGAGTAAAGAAAGCAGTGGTTGGGCTAGCTCTTGAAGAAGCTAAAGTCCATTATGATCCAAATGTAACCAATATCGAACGCATCGTTGAAGCAGTGGAAGATGCTGGCTTTGGGGCCGATCTCATAAGCTCTGGAGGTGACTTGAGTAAAATATATTTGAAACTGGAAGGTATAAGTTCACTAGAAGACTTTAGTATTATACGAGATTCACTCGAGTCTTTAGAAGGTGTAAATCAAGTTGAGGTAGATGATGATGAATATAAAGTGACAATAAGTTATGAACCGGACATCATTGGTCCAAGATCTCTAATACATTCTATCGAACAATCTGGTCCTAAATCCAATACTTACCACGCTGAGCTCTACACTCCACCAAGAGCAGGAGAAACAGAGAGGCAACATGAAACCCTTATGTATAGGAATCAGTTCTTATATAGTTGCCTCTTTTCAGTTCCAATATTTGTTTTCTCCATGGTACTCCCCATGCTTCCACCATATGGAAATTGGCTCGAGTATAAGGTAATCAACATGCTTAGCGTTGGTGTACTTTTAAGATGGATTCTCTGCACTCCTGTGCAGTTTGTGATTGGGAAAAGGTACGCATCAAACACTCTCTTTACTTAGGCACCTTCTGTAGTCCTATTACTATAACTTCTATGGTCTTTCATGTAAAGAATATGCGAGATCATTTATTGGTTTTTGATTATGTTATCAGGTTTTATAAAGGGTCTTATCATGCTCTGCGGCGAAAATCTGCGAATATGGATGTTCTGGTTGCCTTGGGCACAAATGCTGCTTACTTCTATTCTGTATATGTAATGATAAAAGCATTGACTTCAGATGCTTTCGAGGGGCAGGATTTCTTTGAGACTAGCTCCATGCTGATATCTTTCATTCTCCTGGGAAAATACCTTGAGGTATTGGCTAAAGGGAAGACATCGGACGCTTTAGCAAAGTTGACAGAGTTAGCTCCTGACACAGCTTACCTTTTAACTCTTGATGCTGATGGAAATGTGACCTCAGAAACTGAAATTAACACCCAACTTATACAAAAAAACGATATACTTAAGATTGTTCCTGGCACTAAAGTCCCAGTTGATGGCCTTGTTATTGATGGTCAAAGTCATGTGAATGAGAGCATGATCACTGGAGAAGCCGTGCCTGTTTCTAAAAAGCCAGGCGATAAGGTATGGTATATTATCTTGGAAATGATGTTGTAGTCCACATATATTTATATATAATGGGTTACGTGAACAGGTGATTGGTGGGACTGTAAACGAGAATGGCTGTATACTTGTTAAGGCCACTCATGTTGGTTCAGAAACCACACTTTCACAAATCGTCCAACTGGTTGAAGCTGCTCAGCTAGCAAAAGCACCTGTTCAGAAGTTGGCTGACCAAATATCGAAGTTTTTTGTCCCCACAGTAAGTTATTTGCTTCCTCAGGTTATATGCTTTATATTGAATTAGTGAAGTCTAAGGATATGTTTTTATATTTTCCACCTGTACATTTATACTAATTATCCACTTACATTCCTGCTGAAGTAGTGAAGTCTAAGGGGCCCTGATTTTGCTGAAATGAATTAAATATTATTTCCTCCGACCCATGTTATGTTTTATATGTGCTTTTGTTGATATTTTTTTCCTGAGATTCGGCCGCAAATTAAGAAAAATCTAGAAATTATATTTAAATAGTACTCTTGTAGATTGTGCATTTTTCTTCTCAATGGAAGTTTAGCCTACCTGTAGATTGTGTAATGTATATGAATGTGTTTGATAATAATGAAAGGCTAGAACAACTTCTTCTGACTTGTGGTATAATTAGAAGATGCTGGTTGTTTATTGAATTATTGTCTAGCCTTGTATACCAAGAGATAACAGTGCTACTTATTTGGCTGCAGATACCAATTCAATGACCAAGTTATTTATGTCATATCATTACGTCTATATTCCTTCATGCCAGGTTGTCCTGATTGCTTTTATCACGTGGCTGGGATGGTTTGTTCCTGGAGTAGCAAGGATATACCCTCAGAGTTGGATACCCAACGCTATGGATGCATTTGAGTTTGCTTTGCAGTTTAGCATTTCGGTGTTAGTGGTTGCTTGCCCATGTGCCCTGGGATTGGCAACTCCTACTGCAGTGATGGTTGCAACAGGGAAGGGAGCTGCCTTGGGCGTGCTAATAAAAGGGGGAAATGCCCTTGAAAGTGCACACAAGGTACCGTTCTACTCAAAATAATCGTTACTCACCTGTACTTGTCACATCTCAAGTGACACTCATACCATTAAATGTATCTAATACTGTTGAATCTATGTCGATTGCATAATTTGAATCATGGTGTGAAGTACTACTATTTTCATCTAACAAATTGAAAACTATGGATAAGGCTGCTTACCTGATATAGAAATGGTGATAATCTTTCCAACTTACTCCATATATCATGACGAGTTATCTATAATAATGACACAACAGTTCACTTTCCTGGTGCACTTTTCAGACAAAGCGCCTCCAGGTTCCTGTCTTAGGATCTGATACTTCCATTGTGTGTTCTCTCATAGTTTACTGGAAAACTATGACCTAAATTCCTCCCAAGTTTGGGTTACCAATTTTTCCCTATGTATTGCTTTGGTATCAGAAAGACAGAAATTGCATCCACCTCTCCTAAGATACTAACACAAATTTTATGGAAGTATGACTAATTTTATTGTACATAGAATACTACTCCTTCTGTTCTGACTAATTTTATTGTACATAAAATACTACTCCTTCCGTTCCCATAAGAACTTCCTAGGAGGTTACTTTATCTTGGATTAAGGATTTGGGATAAAATAATAGTTTGTGTGGTATATTATGTTGTAAGAGGGTGATAAAGTAAGAGAGGGATTGAAAAACTAATGATAAAGTAAGAAGATAAATTAATAAAGAATTTGTTAGTGGGATAAAAGTTTCCTTATTTGGGGTTAGGAAGTTTGTAATGTAACTCCAAATAAGAAAACTTAAGAAGTTTTTATTGGAACGGAGGGAGTATTAAAAAATTATAGTCATCAATTTAATATGCATATTTACATTTTTTTCAATTTTTGAGCTTTCACTTTACACGATGTTGGTAACTGCACCTCAAAATTAGTCAGCTTCGAGTGACCCTAACTTAATGCATAAGAAATGTGACTTATGTTCATTCCAATGATTTGAACTAATGCAAGTTCTGGAAGGGGAAAAGAAGCAAGTGAACAAGTGATTTCAGTGAAGCTGACAATACCTTCTTGATGTTATGACTTATGAATCTCACCGAATAAAATATATTTAGATTCTTTGGCTGATGCTGCTCTTGTTTTACACCTGAACTTGGTATTATTTTTATCGTATACCCTAATTGAGTGTTTATCCTTCAGGCATATGCGCATAACAAACATGATGTTAATTGTTCTTTCAGGTCAAGACTGTTGTTTTTGATAAAACTGGAACACTGACATTTGGAAAACCAGCTGTAGTTAGCTCTGTGATATTCTCCAAAATTTCTATGGAAGAGTTTTGTGATATGAGTATTGCTGCAGAGGTAAGTTCTACATACACCCCTTGTTACACTTTCACATTTCTTTGATATGTAGGACTTATTTTGAGAGTAAGCAGATCCTAAGTTCTACGTTTATAAAATGATGCTAGATATTTGGCAAAATAGAAGAAAAGATGCTAGATATTATAGCTCCAAACTACTAATATCTTAAATTTAGTACTAACTTGTTAAGATGCCACACATAAGTAATACTTCCTCCATTTCTTAATAAGCTTTACACTTTCTTTATTTAACATCCCTTACACTTCCATTTATATCCAGTCCAACTCCCACTATAAGATTAAATATATTCACGCCTTTATCAATTATTACAAAATTGCCACTAAAAGTAACTTTTCATACCACCAAACAGCACACTTTCTTAAATGCCTCAAAAACCAAACTGTAAAATTAATCATGGGATGGAGGAAGTACTAGTGTCTGTGTTGGGGGGGGGGGGGGACTTTTTCCATGGACTGGTTGATCTGATACGGAGGGGCAACCGAAATTAGATTTTGTGAAATGTTGCAATTGTAACATGTGCTGCTCAGCCTACTGAATTTAAATCTGTTGAGGATTCAATACACCTTGGCAAAAAAGTGGTATAAACTCTGTCAAATAGCTAGTAGACTAATTAAGAAGCCGTTAAATTTCAAAAGCAGTAACAGTTAATCAATCTGAAATCTCATTGTAATGCTCCATTAAATACCACAGAGGTTAAAAAAAAAAATCCACGGAGGTTCACTGTTTTACATTTCTGAAGCCAATCAATTTGATACGATGTTCCCAAATGTTCGGAACATCAAATATATTATGCATAAAGCTACCTGATTAATGGGATTGACTAATTGCTCAACACAGACTTCATGATGCCGCCATAAGAATGAACATAGAATTGGTTTTCAATTATAACAACGAACTGAAAACTCAACAATCCATAGCTCTATGAACTGACAACGTTTCTAATATATTTGGAGTTTGTGTCCGAGTAATTAGTTTAAATAGTTTTTATAAGTTGTCAGGAAATGGTGATATAATATATTTGGGACTACATAATTTGTAAAAAGATAAAAGTTTGTCTACTGTTTGGAGGATATAGTGGAGTTGTGGCCTGGTATTACTGGCATGCCATCCCTCACTCCAGTCTTCTTTAGTTCTGATATTTCTTGTGCCACTGCATTGTCAGGCTAATAGCGAGCATCCAATAGCAAAAGCTGTTGTACAACATGCCAAGAAGCTGCGTGAGAAACAAGTATCCCAGAGTGAACCTTTACTTGAGGTGAAGGACTTTGAAGTTCACCTTGGAGCAGGTGTAAGCGGAAAAGTTGGGGAAAGAATGATTGTTGTTGGAAACAAGAGGCTAATGCGCCAATTTGATGTGACACTTAGCCCTGAGGTAGAAAAATACGTCTCAGAAAATGAGCAATTGGCCCGTACTTGTGTGCTTGTTGCCATTGATGGTAGAGCAGCAGGAGCGTTTGCTGTAACTGATCCAGTGAAGCCGGAAGCTGTTAATGTTATATCTTACCTCCGTTCAATGGGCATCTCATGTGTCATGGTGACGGGTGATAACTGGTCAACGGCAAATGCAATAGCCAAAGAGGTGGGAATTCAGAGAGTGTTCGCTGAGACAGATCCACTAGGGAAAGCTGATAAGATACGAGAGCTACAGGTAATGTTTTAATCATTTCCTTAACTGGGGGGTATCCTCCTTTTATGAGAATGCTTCTCATCATTTTCTCATCATTGCATTGTGTGTTTTAGTGATTCCCAAATTATTAGTCTGTTGGTGAATGTAGTAATACCAGATCACTGTTGCACTCTCAGTATGCTAAATTTGGATAACCAAATTCGTGAGTGTAGATTTTTGCTAGCATTAGTTTAAATGAGTAAGTGAAAAACAACGAGTTCATTTGTTTGAGATACTTTAGTGGTTACTACTCTCTGGGATGCATCTTGCTACATTATTCATGTTAAATATTTATTTGATAGAAATTACATTTAATAATGTAGAAAATATTAGAGAAACATGCGAATGAATATGAATTACGGGATTCATGATGACATTGATTAAGTTATTCTGTATTATATATGGGTATATCATTATATACATGGAAATATGCCTGCCAATGCCATATCCTGTATTGAGTTTGCCTGTGCAGTCACTTTCTGCACCAACTATTCCTTTTTATATTAGAAAGTTATGATGTGAAAGCAGAACTTTCAGAATGTGGAGCAAGAATGGCTTGTACTGAGTGTCTAAAACAAGGGATATTCCTTGCAATGGGGATTGACAATTTGACTGAAGTGGCAAATGATATAACTAACACAAAGAGCCTCTATGCTATTATCCTACATAGCTTGATATATTACTGTAGTTTACCTGACTTGTGTAAGCAAACCTAAATGCAGTTGAGCGGCACAACTGTTGCAATGGTTGGAGACGGGATAAACGACTCACCGGCCCTAGTTGCAGCTGATGTTGGCATGGCAATCGGAGCAGGAACTGATGTGGCTATAGAAGCAGCAGATATTGTCCTAATGAAAAGCAATTTGGAGGACGTTGTAACAGCTATAGATCTCTCCCGGAGGACAATGTTTAGAATCCGGACCAATTACGTTTGGGCACTTGGGTACAACGTATTAGGGATGCCGATTGCTGCTGGAGTATTGTTCCCCTTCACTGGAATTCGGCTACCTCCATGGCTTGCAGGGGCTTGCATGGCTGCCTCGTCCATCAGTGTTGTTTGTTCATCACTCTTATTGCAATCTTATAAGAAGCCATTACATGCAAATAGATAGGGATGGGTTTCATAACCAATTTCTAACTCAAAACCTGGCCTGGCAAGGCCTCACAATGTTGTAGTATTTGTGATTCTTTAACCATGTTTGGAACTTTGATGCAAGTTCCCTTGTAAGGCAAAACAACTTGTTTTGCCGGTAACATATGAAGCAGTAAAAGATTCTGTCAGGTTTATGTTTTAACTGAATCATAAATAGGTCCTTGATAAATCATTGAGACTCGGTCAATAGTACTTTTCTCCTGGAAAGGTTTTTGGGAATATTTGTTTAAGAGACCTTCTGGATTTGGAAGATGATGTATATATCACCTTCTCTTTTTTTTTTTTATATTCATTATATAATTTATATGCTCATTACTACGAATACAAAAACTTGAGAGAAACTACTTATTTGTAGACTTTTCAAAAAGACCATATAATGACATCATAATATGCGATGTTATCAATACAATGTCCAATGTTACTAATATTACTAATATGATACTCCCTCCGTCCCACAAAACTTTACCCACTTTCCATTTTCAAACGTCCCACAAAACTTTACCCATTAGTCCATTACCAAATAAGGAACCTACCCCACACACTAAAACATTATTTTAATATCAATACACTTATTTATCACTACACATTCTCAAAAAGTAATCTACCTCATTTACTTTTTCATTTTTACTCTAGTACTTTAACTCATTTACTTAAACTGCACGCCAACCCTAGCGGGTAATGTTTTGTGGGACGGAGGGAGTAACATTTAGTAACATTGGACATTGTATTGATAACATTGCATATTATGATGATATCAGGTGGTCTTTTTGAAAAGTCCACTAGTGGTCTTTCCCAAGTTTTTCTCATGCTATGAATTACTATGAACTTGTGACTAGTCTATGAAAATACGGCAGACTTGTGTCAACCAAACACACTAGGGAGCAAGGTTGCCTATATTGATGATAATATGCTATTTTACTTAATTAAACATAGAGAGTACTCCCTCTCTATTACTCGAAGATTGGTACATTTTGCCATTTCGAACGTTCCGTTACAAGAGTAACATTTTCATTTATAGAAATTATTATCATATTTTAATCTATACAAACTTACCTCATTTGAACTATATACTTTCATAAATTATTAGAATCCTGCCTTACCTATACTATATACGAACATCATACTACTCATTAACTACAACAATCTGCCTCACTTAGTATATTATCAGAAATGTTATTTGCCGAACCATTTTTGCTAAACGCCAAACCATTATATATATGACTTTTTGAAAAATATCAAACTAGTCCATATATATTTTATTTGATTTAAAATTTCTAACAACTTATTCCTAATATAAAATATGAATTAATATTATATAAAACACTACTTAAAAAAAATAGAAACTTACAAAATTTGAATATCATGTCTAAACTATCTGATTTATTAAATGAACAAAAATATGATATGACGAGGTAAAATTTCCAGTTTTTAGAACTATAACACTTTTTAAATTAATATAATTTATTTATAAAATTATTAAAAAACTATTATATATATATATATATATATATATATATATATATATATATATATATATATATATATATATATATATATATATATATATATATATATATATATATAT
>JAYMSL010003851.1:0-11842 GCA_036897195.1 Plantago coronopus | reverse complement strand
TATTTAGCTCAAAAATCACATTTTTTAAGGAAAGAACAAGACTTTAACATGTATACGTACTCTGAGAGGTCTTTGGATTTGTCCTGGAGAGCTAAAATCAGCTGCAAATTCTTCCATGAAGAAGTGGCCTCTTGGAGCTCGACTTTTGCAGCTTGGTTCTGTGTCATCCGGGGAGCTTTAGAAGCTTCTACTGGTATTTGTTCGGAAGAAGAATCTTGGGTTGTCTTCTTTCTCTTCAGCTTCTTCTTTGTATGCTCTCCCGCCATAGTTGCAGCTAGCTGGTTAGAATTGGAGAGACTGGAGGAAGAAGAAGAAACAGGGTTTAGGGTTTATCGTTTAATTCGGGAGTTTACTACTCAAAAACCGGTTTAGCGGGTCGGTCTTTTCCTTTTATTGGACCGGGTTGCAATAGCTTGATCATTGTTCGGTACATTTGTACTATACTTCGGGTACGTAATTTTCAACTTAAATTTACTTTCAATTCAGTTAAGTTTAGCTTTAGTTTAGTTCTATTTCAATCACTTCAGCTTTAGTTTGTTTAAATTTGTACTTTAGTTTAGTTCAGTTCAGTCCGGAGATTCTCAGTTGAAAATAAAAGAACCTTCTTCCTTCATCCCACTTGAAGATTCCCATTTGAATTTACCGTCAACTAAATAAGGGAATGTAAAGACAGAATGAGAAGCTTTAGACGAGACGAAGAAACTAAGACACGTGACGGACCCATAACACCTCCACCCCCCTCACATTTTCAATTTTTCAGGTTTAGACCACCTCTCAAATTTTCTAAATAGGTATATGTAATTTCGATCCAGCCCTAATTTATGTTACTGGGTTCGTCCATGCTAAAGTATGTCGAAGTTTGAAGTTGAAGACGAACTCCAACGTTACTAAACCATCTCATTCTCGAAAGCAAGATGCCACTGCGGGTCATTTGTGAAGTGCTTTTGTGAAGATGCTCGCTTTAGTATATGATTGCCCCTACTATTGAGCTTTGTCAATTTCAGACATAAAGATACCGTGATAATTAACATATAGTTTTGCTCCTTTGCTAAACTGGTATATGAGATTGACATATAATTTCACTTCGGGGAGAAACCTATTTTTTTTCCTTCTTTTTTTTATGTCTGAAACCGCAAATGATATTTCTTATCCTTAATGTAATTTTATGTTCTAATAGTAAGAGATACTTATTACTCATTAGAGATTACTAAGTTAAGATTTTAGGTGTAAACTGATAAATTAGTGGTTGAACAACTTCATCCTACTTTCTCCACTTCATTTATAAATCCCTATAACTATCTAATTTCCATAATTGAAGGAGAACTAATAGATAAAGTAATAGTGGTGGAGTGATAAAGAATGATAAAAGGAGTGGATATTTGATGTTAATTTTTATTGAATAATTTCTAAATGGAACTTAACTGAATTGATATAAATTAAAATGAAATATAAATTTGAATTAATTAAAATTAAATAGAATGGAGTTAGAACTTAATTTGAAATAAAAAAAGAGACTCCTAGAGTGGAAACAAAGAGAAGAACAAAGAATCCAGGTTTAAGGTTATGATGGTTGAAACGTATCATAAAATTCGAAGTACGAAGTTATTAAAAAATACATACTTTATCTCTTTAGTGATACTATCAATTATCACACGGATTTGACATTTGAGAAGGAATTAATTAAGAGCGTACTCATTTCGCCCCATAACAAATTATTCATTTGACTTTTTCTGATCACCTATTTTCGACTTTAGCTATGAATTACTTTTAAATAATGATAAAATATTTAACGAAATTATTATATTATAAAAATGTCGTGTATATTGGGGGTGGCATATTTTAGAATTAATTGAGAATTAATTAGGTTGAAAGAAATCCTTTGACCTTGTGAAACTTGGAATAGCAACCTTTTCTTCCCACTTTCTGCTTCGACCCTTTCCAGCTCTGCAACAAAACCTCAAAAACAACAAACAAACCAAGGAATCATCAAATAAACCACCAAAACCAAACACACCCAACACAAGAACAATAACCAGAACAACGATGAGGGCTCCAAAGAGGCCGATCCAAGCCGTAATCTCATGGCTCCGCCGTCAGCCCCCAAAGGTCAAGGCTTTCCTCGCCGTCATCAGCGGCATGGCTGCTCTCGTCCTCCTCCGCGCCATCGTCCACGATCACGACAATCTCTTCGTTGCCGCCGAGGCTGTTCACTCCATTGGTGTCTGCGTTCTTATTTACAAACTGATCAAGGAGAAAACTTGTGCTGGTACGACGCCGTTTTGTTAATTGTGAGCCTAGTTGTGATTTTTCGTGTTGAAGAAGCTATCTTGGGGTGTATGTAGTTTGGTACTGGTTGGAATTGTGGGAAAGATTGGATTTTTACTGATGATTTGGGACTTTTGGACTTGGGTTTTGTTGGTAATATGTGCTAGATGGACTCTTATTAGTGTATTGGACTGAGAATGTGCTTTGTAGCTTTTCCCTTGCTGGCCTTTATCTTGATTGATTAGATAGTGACAGCCTTAATCAACTGGAGAAAGTGATAAATTTCGCCTTTTTGGGATGTTTTTGAGCTATGAAGCTGGGAGGTAGAGATAAATGGTGCTTTAATGTTCGCCTTATGTCATGAATACCCTCTAGATCTGTGTATGATCCATTACTTCCACATACATTTACTTGTTTTGTCAATCACTATGTTGTGTGAATCGTGTTTTTTGAATGCGTATTTGTCTATTATAGTTAGACATGCTACCACGAGCAATGGATAGGAATCGAGAAAAATAGTAATCTGAAGTATGTATGGAGTCCCAGCCTAATTTTTGAATGATTTGTTTAGGAAATTTGAGGTGGTTGATTGGTGGATTTATGATAATCTTGTTTGTCACTTGCTTTACCATGCCTTATTCTTATGAGGCTAGAGATAATTCATTGCAATATCAGGCTTTTCTGTTGTATCGGTGCTCCATGTTAATTGCAATATTAGGCTTTTCTGTTGTATCGGTACTCCATGTTAATTGCAATATCAACAGGCTTAACTGTGCAGCCTCTGTAATGGATATATGTGTACTTGACTTCTCTGATCATTTTAATTTTGCTTCATTATGGCTGCAGGGCTATCATTAAAAACTCAGGAGTTAACAGCTATGTTTCTAGCTGTCAGATTGTATTGTAGTTTTGTAATGGAATACGATATTCACACTCTACTTGACATGGCCACACTAGCTACAACCTTATGGGTCATTTATATGATTCGGTTTAAACTGAGATCTAGCTATATGGAGGACAAGGACAATTTTGCATTATATTACATTGTAAGTCTTCTAGCTAAAGTATTAGCTCCTTTTATGTTGTTTCTACTTGTTTATGAATCCTACGTATATTTTAGTTTGATCCCTGCAATTAATTGTATTTTTTTGTATGTAGTATTCTAGAAAGAATTTCATGAAGGCCCCATTTTAACTTTGCACTTTGTTATTACGATTGGGATGTGATGAATACTTTATCTATGCAGGCGATTCCTTGTGCTGTATTAGCTTTGTTCGTACATCCATCTACATCACATAACATTGTCAACAGGATCGCCTGGGCTTTCTGTGTTTACCTGGAAGCTGTTTCTGTACTACCTCAACTGCGAGTCATGCAAAATACAAAGGTAGAAATTTTACTTGGCATGCATGATTTTTGCGTTCTCATAAACTTTTGACATGTAAATGATGGAACCTTGAACGTTTGCAGATTGTTGAACCAGTCACTGCTCATTATGTATTTGCACTGGGTGTTGCAAGGTTTTTGAGCTGTGCTCACTGGGTTCTTCAGGTTTGTTGCTCCAACATTAGTATTGATAAATTGGTTATTGGTGGACTGCAAAATCCTGTATCGTGTAATAAAAAAAAAGAAAGAACATGAGCATGGTTACTTTATCTGACTTTCGATGCTAAGGCTTCCATTAGCCACAGCATATTACAAGAACACCTCTAATCAATAATAATAGATATTGTTTGGAAATGCGTGTATGTCTGCGAATATGTTTATTCATGCATGTGAGTCCTTCTAACTAAGATTGAGGACAAGCTGTTTCAAACTGCTTGTCTTAAATAGAGAAACTACTCTTACTACAATATATTTGTGGCTTGTGTTTGCATCATTATTTACCCTTCATGCATTTTCAGGTACTGGACAGTCGTGGTCATCTCCTTGTTGCCTTGGGTTACGGATTGTGGCCATCAATGGTTCTCATATCAGAAATAGTCCAGACATTCATTTTGGCAGACTTCTGCTATTACTATGTGAAAAGGTCTATACAGATTATTTGCCTACCCTCTGCTGATGCATTCTATCCTGTGTAACTTGTTCAATTATTCCTTAACTGTGTTTTCATACTTGCAGTGTGTTTGGAGGTCAGCTCGTTTTGCGCCTTCCGGGAGGAGTGGTGTAATTAGTAGTTGATGAACCTATTTAGCTGTTCGTGGTGCACTAAAGAGCTCAACTTGGTTGCTTGTGGTACTGGTACTTGGACCAAGATGTGGTGGAAAGGAAGCTTAGCTGTTCTGTTAATTGGATATCTAAGTAGCTCAACTTACCGGTGTTGATATTGACAACTGTACCTATACTTGTTTGGGTAGGAACTTCACTTTACCATTTCATCTCTGAGTTAATGATTAAAATTCTGAAAATGTGAGTTTGTGTGGTGGAACTTGGAAGTCTCACCCTTTGCCCATGTTTGCTCGCCTTTGCCCTTGTTTAGCATTTTTATGTGAAACCGTTATTTTAATTATCTGGAATTATCAATCTTTACGTCTTGATTGTGTGCTTAAGGTTGAAATTACTCAACGGATGTATCTGTAATATAATTAATACTTCCTTTTAGTTATTGGGTATTTAACTCACATGGGGACAGGGTGCCCCTCCATGATCTGAATTATTACATAATAAGAACAAAGTTATGATGGTTTCTTCGAAGTATGAAGTATAGGAGGCTTCTCTCTGTTCAGTTCATTGTCAACACCAAAGAACCTAAGCTCTAAGCATGAGTCTATTACTAGCTTTTGGCTTCTCTTCTATTGTCGTCTTTTCTTTGTGCGTGTTTCTACTTGTATGACCTGCTCCTTGTTTGTCTTATGTTTCTTGTGAGTATATTTGCTCTAATTGATCGGTTAGTCTCGTTATTGTTTATGCATCTATGATATATATATATGGGTAATGTAGTTCTCTGATTGCTGCATTATGAAGTATCAATAATCTTCAGCATATGCTCTTATAGTCTTATGCATTTGTTCTGTTGCAAAGAAAGGTCGAATTCCAATATTTGCATAAGAACTGATTTGTAAGGAGCGCAGGTAGAAAGTTCTGTAGTTTCATAGAAACACAGTTTTATTGATGATTATTATTCCAAGTATAATCATGAATTTCAAAGACATGATTTCCAGTAACTATCTTCTAATCATGTTAACTATCTCAACTTTTCACACTGTTTATGCTGTGAGATTCTTAGCTAGGATTCCCTCAAATGTAATTCCAGGCCCGAATGCGAGCATCAATCCCCACTCATCAGCAGCTCCTCCCTTCTTCCCTTTCTTTGCCTCTTCTAACATGTACTCCAAAACATAGACAATGGTATTACTGCTAGCATTGCCATAGTCAGCCAAAGCCCTCCTACTTGCATTCAGTTTCTCAGGCAAAAGCTCCAACCTTTTTTCCAGCCGATTCAGAATTGCAGGTCCACCAGGATGAACAGCCCAAAACAAATTATTGTAATCCTTCTCAGAGTACCCACCAAATCCCATTAACTTAACACAGAAATCTTGAATATTGTCCTCAATTATCTGCGGTAGCTCCCTTTCCAGCTTGAAACTTATCCCTTCCTCTGTTAGTTTCCCCTCAATAATCTTCTCTGTGTCTGGCAAGAAATGCTGTATTGCCGTATGCAGTTCAAAAAGAGGCCTTTCGACTCTTAGGTCAGGATTTGACCCTATTATCATGGCCCCAGCCCCATCTCCAAACAATGCAACACCTACTAAATCGTAAGGTCTGTCAATACTTGGTGGCTTGAATCCAATTATAGTAGTTTCTGAAGTTGCAAGCAGAATTCTGCTTCCTGGATTGTTCTCAGCCAAGTCCTTGGCTACCCGGAGGCCTGCCACTCCACCTGAGCAGCCTGAAAAGTAGAGCATGACTCTTCTGGTATCGGGCTGGAGGCCTAGCCCTTTCGCTAGGTAAAGATCTCCACCTGGGAGACGTGCCTCACTTGAGGAAACATAGACCACATGAGTTATGTCTGAAGCTGGCCTCCCCCATTTGTTAATGCAAGATTTTGAAGCCTCAATTGCCATTTCTGTGACTGCTGTATTGCATATGTCTAGCCTTTGCTTCACAGTGGGATGCCCTTCAGTTGCTAGCTCCGGGTACTTATTTAAGATTTCTTCTGACATCACAACGTATCTGGTTTTTACAGTGGTTGTCTTACCTGTAAAATTCATGTTAGTAAAGTATATAAGAATTCATTGAAATTAGTATTGACAGATACGTGTGTGTGTGTGTGATCAGTAACATATGCATTTACAGAAGGTCAAAATACTCATTGTGCTTTGGTCCTTCTGGAGATGGTGTAGTAGATCCTCTAAAGAAGTATGTGCCATGACTCACTAGTGATTTTTTCTTTGCACTTAATCCATACACATTACATGTGCTAATTAAACTTGTGGCACGTATAATCCTTGTTCCTTATTACTAGAAGACTGTTAATGAAGTTATCAGGCATGTATCTTTCTTAGCTGCTGTGTGTTAGAAAAAGTACTGTCGGTTTTTATGCTATCTGGAAACTGTAAGATAATATGCGCACTAGTATGGAAAAGAAAGAAAGATTACACAATCGAGTGAGCTTCTGCTTGAGGTCAGGGTCATCGCAGTTGGTATTTTTGAAATACCCATCAACGAGAAAGTCCTGCATGACAAGCTGGTGGGGGAACGCCTTGCCAAGGGCCAAGATGGTAGCCTTTCCAGTACCGGCATTAGGTATGAACTGCATCGTTTCTTCACTTCCCATGGTTGAGAATGGAGCTTGTCTGTTGAAAGCTAGAATTAGCCTGTTTGTGTTGCAGAGCTGATGGATTGGTGCTATAAATACTGCTAGTTGGGTGTATTTCTGAGAAGTGAGTAACATGAAAGAATATTAATTAAGCATGGGATGCAATTACATGAACCATTGTTTATTATGAGTTTAAATGTTGGTTGGTTTAAGGTTGGGATTTCATGGCCTCTGTTGGAAGGTGTTGGGTTGAGGTTTGGTTGTGATAGAGGTGCAAGAACTTGAAAGATTGTCGGTTTTTAAATCTCGTTAGTTGCAGTGGTATTGTACATTTGTACTCCATTTCAATAAATTATATACGAGGTGGTATTTGGTAAACTTTATCTCATACTCTTATTGTTGGGTTCTACCACTAAATCAATCAACACGTATTCTACAAACTGCTGATGTAAAGCATACAATTGATCGGGACAGAGGTTTCCTTGTAGTAGTAGTAGTAGCAGCAGTTGAATCTTTTCAACATAATGTGAATAGTTATACTGCCGATGGAATAATGTGTAGATTTTGTTGTTGGACATCCTTTGCATCACGATCACGATGCCATTTGCTAGTTTAAGTAGCAAGTATTTCGTTCGTGGTGACAATCTCAAGTATAATCACTTTACAATCTAGGCTCGATTATGCATCCTACTGCAGTCTGCAGGGATGTATAATTCATTTAACTTCCACATCTAAGCGTGTCTTTCAAAAGAGGATCAACCTAACGATTATTCGAACAGAGACCCTACAAGATTCCCAGTCCGACCAATCTAAAAGCTCAGCACAGCAGCAGAACTACGAGTCTACAACCAAGAAGATTCTCACAAGGCAAGGCAACAATCAAAATGACAGGCTAAAAATGAATTAGAAGCTGGATAAATAATGCGGCTCATACTGGAGGGGCCAAATTCCTACTCATCAAGGTATTGGCACCCACCAATATGCCCAAATACACAACTTTTCTTTACACTCAACACTTGTATGACATTAGTGTTTGTGTTTTTATAATTGGACGAATTCGCCAGATCAAGATTATTCCCTAAGAGTATTAAAGTTCTGCTAAGCTCTTGCCACTGATGAAGTCAACGACTCTTCTCGCTGATTGTTTCAATGCAGCAGCAACTGTTTCCAAATTTTGTATGAACTCCTCTGTGGTTGGCTTGTCACCATCGACAATATCAGTAACAGCTTTCAAGAATATGGCTGGAACTTTCAGTAGATCAGCTACGTAACAAACAGCTGCTGCCTGATGAAAATATTCAGAAAAGATGATCTTATTAAATACATGGTCGTGTCAGAAACAAAATAGACAAGGATTTCACACATGTAAACTTTTATTCTGGCCCCTTCGACTTGTGAGTTGTGACAACAATGTCTTTATCCTAATACTTCAACACAAACTACATGATCGTGGAATGTATCACAAATTACAGGATGTAGACTTCACGTCACACAGGAAAATGACTGACCATGCTAACAAAATTCATAGGGGAAGACGGGAAGTAAGATTGAAACAAGAAATTGTAGAAATTTGAATCATGCATTGCCATCGAGTTCAATTATAGTAAAACCTTTTTCATTTATCTTTAATCAATATCTACGATAAATTTGTTCCAAAAAGTTACGATAAGCTCAGCTAGTAGAAAAAGATACCTCCATATCTTTAACAGTGGCTTCATTGGCCAGAATCCCTGCTTCATCCTGTGGGGTCATGTCTAAAGAATCACCAGTTGACACCTTGCAAACCTGTAGCACGAGTTCAAAGTTTAAACTAAGGTTTCCTAAGATAATTTCTTCAATGGAAACATGAATCAGCACTAATGCTTTAAGATATTACAAAAGGTATATAACCTTCAACTTCAGCTCATTAGCAAGGTTTGGTGCGGAGAATGCCTGACGTGACCCAACACCATAGATGTCAAACATCTGTATTGCAAAAAGATGAAGCATGAAGATGTGAGAGAAAAAAATTGATAGACAGTTCATTAAATGTTTATTTCATTTTGATCAAACCAATCTACTACAATTGTTTCGTTCAGAAAGTTAGCTATATATACATCACCCAGTTGAAGCACGCTGCTACTTGACGTAAGCATATAATTGATTGAAGGACTTACAGGGATGGGGATTCTTCTATCATGGAAAGCAACATCTGTTGCAAGATATACATCACCGATGGAAGCCCCCTTTGCCTGTGAAGTTCAAGTAGTAAACATATTAAGAAAGCCATGATGTTTTCTTAGTTGAGTATACGCATAGGAACTAGATACATATCTGAAAGTATAGACAATATTCTTAAGAACAACCTAGATTTACTATTCGCAAGGAGATAAATTAGAGTTGAAGACATTAATATCAAAGTATATTAGTAAATTAATTATAAAGAAATGCTGGCCGAGATTAACTCATTAACCATCAAGCTCATGCTTACAGACTGCCTGAGTTAGTGGGAAAGTGAGAATTTAATTGACTGACCAGCCTGACTCACTTATACATCATACTATACTTCGGGAATCAGGACAGATGTCTCTACTTTAGGTAGAAAAAATCCAATTCAAGACAAACAGTATTACTACTAAGAAGTCGCTATAAGTGATAGATTTTGAAAAGAAACACAATGGAAAAAATATCAGGTTTTCCAACCTTGAATCCTCCAGCAGTTCCAGCATTTATGACAAGGTCGGGCTTGATTGCTTGAATAGCGGCATAAGCAAGCAGAGAAGTTGAAACTGTGCCCACGCAATCGACTCCTGATCAAGAAGCAATCATTTCAGTAGTTGAAATCTAAGACTAAGGTTACTACAAGACCCCAAATATATTTGCATAATATGACAAGTTATTCAGGTTCACATGCAGATCAGCCAAAGAAGCGTGGAAAGTCAATTGAATAATGGTCACTTCATGGAATTTGTCACAGAAACAGAAAAATACACCACTGTATCCGTGAGGGTAGAAGGTAGTTGGAACTACAAACCTAATGTTTTATCTTTGCCGGGACAGACAACATTGACATTCAAGTCTTTGTATTTACCAGTGTACCTCTCCCATGAAACATCCTCCGGGAATCTGCATGGACAAAATGATATCATTGATATGAAGATTATTATCGCTCAATTACTTCTTATAAAAAGTTGAGCCAAACTAAGATTCCTGGATATTCAATAATATACTGAAAGTGTGGTTGAAATGAATATTCTTTATGACAATCCTTCTATTTTAAGTTGCATCAAAAGTTCAAAACCAATAATATACATGTAAACCTTACTACTAGCAACATAATGCAATAACCTGTTTACTCAGTCAGACACACTTGTTTAGTTCATATCCTTATACTTCTCTTAGAAGTAAAACTAGATAACATCTTAACAGGTCCTTCAGCTTGGGTAAATCTTGCTACAACCTGAACTCGATCAAATGTTAAGCCCATATTCACTAGTCAAGAAATTCTCTAAAATTTAATGCAAGGAGCAGTGTGGCCACACTGACATGTTACCATTCACAAGTCAAAGTTTAATAGCACACACCATGTAACTAATGTGCTTGTGAAACGTTGCCCCTACTCAAATTTATTTCGATAAACATGCTTGCTTATTCTCTAACCATCAAAACGTCTTATAAATGCATGATGAAGTTCCACTAAAACAAAACAAAACAGAAAAAGAGAAGATCAACAGCTAACTAAGTGAAGCAGGATAGGTAAAGCTCTAGCCTTTTCGATCTGTACGAAAGCAAACTGCTAAAATCAGGGACGATTTAAGAATCAAGCTTCCTGCTCCAAGTTGCAGGACAAGTAAGGCTCTGTCCTTTTCAGGAATTTGATCTGAAGTTAACTGAAGTACAAATTTGAACTAATCAAAGTTGAACTGAACCGATCTGAACTAGTGAACTGGATGGAACTGAACTTAAGTTGAAGAGAACAGCGCCTAACAACCTATCAAATATCGGAGTCCGATTTACAGTTCAGCTACTACTCCATCACCTTTTAACATCTTAATCCCAGCTCTCTATCAATAAATTTCAACATCTTCTAATCTCAACCAAATGATTATCGCAACTATGCTAAATTCAAGCGTATATCACAACCGAACACACTGATTCAGCTCAATGTCACCTCTTACAAAAGAAGAAAAGAAACGCACGAAGGATAGAGAACGAAGCAGCGTACCCACAATCGAGATCCTCAGCCAGCTTATACTCATCAATTAAAGGTTTAGCCTCAGTTTGCATAGCTACATCACAAATTCACAAACAACACAATCAGTACAAGTTAGACATCAAAATGAAACCAAAATCTAGAGAATTACCGATGACGAATAGGATGGTTGAGATAGGGCGACTGGTCTCCGCCGCCGTTTCGCTGTTGACAGGAGGCGCCATTGACGTGAAAGCCGTTTCGCTTTTGACAGGAGGCTCCATTGACGTGAAAACAGTGGAAGATTGTGGAAATGGATGTTGGATTTCTGCTTGCACGAGCTCAGAATTCAGAAACCAGGAATGATTAGAGGTTTTGGAGTTTTAAAGGCAGCCACTTTCATGGCGAACAAACTTGTGGGACCTACACACTTTTTTAGACCCAATGAGAACTCGCAACGTGTTGTTGTCAACTTTGAGAGAGTGGGAATTGGGTCTGGACTGGTATCTTTGACTTTGGCTGCTGTTTTGGGTTGGACTTGTAATTTGAGACTTGAAAATGCACTGGACTATTATACACAGAATAATACTGTAGGGCGGGTCGGGGCCCTTTTAAGGACGAATCTTCCGAAGGGGACTTTTACTTCA
>JAYMSL010003850.1:0-11842 GCA_036897195.1 Plantago coronopus | reverse complement strand
CGATTAGCTGTGAACCATCAGATCTAAGATCTTATGGTAGATTATGCATCGCCTGTTGTCAGGCAGGGCGAAAGCCTGCCTGTCCGTAGAAGAGCCCAATAAACATTAGTATCATAATAGTTAGTTTGTAGTATTACATTGATAAATTATGAGAGATAGTGGAAAAAGTGTTGATAAAGTGGGAGGAAAACCTTTCCTTTATTTGGGTTAGAAATTTATTTGGGTTAGGAAGTTTGTAACGTAACTTCAAATAAGTAAAACTAAGAAGTTTTTATTGGAATGGAGGGAGTACTATTTATTGGGAAAGTACACCTATAAGTGAACCCACATTAATGGTAAAATAGGTAATATATAATATAAAACATTTTGTGTTTATGATAAATTAATTGATAACTTATAAATAGTTTATATTAATGGTAAAATAATCGATTGTTTCATGGCAAAATAGTTAATGTCTAATGTAAATAGTAGATATATCATGATAAACAATTGATATAATGCAGATTGATGTTTATTGAAAAATAATTAATGGTTGTTGTACATAGTTACTTTTTGTTGTGATATAATTGATGTTTATGTTTACACCGTTGATGTTTTATTATAAGAGAAACAATTCGGAAAGACTACCTACTTTAGTCTTTTATTAAAAGACCACAATTTATAATATAAACCTTTAAAACTGGAGGGAAAAAAAAACTCGCGGGTCAACCCGGCGGGTCGGGTTGACCCGCAATTTTTTAAAATTTTTTTTTTTGTATTTATTATCTATTTTTTAAGGCCCAGCTGGTCAATACATATTTAGGCACACAACAATACGTATTTAGACACAGAACAACACATATTTAGGCACACAAAAAACCTGAAATTCGCGGGACAACCCAGGCGGGTCGGGTGGACCCGCGATTTTTTTTTTTTTAAGTAACATATTCTCCAAATGATCATCTTTGTCATCTTTGTCATCCAGCAGCTTCCATTACCATCTTCAGTGCTTACCAAAAACGATCATTGAAATACCATTACAAACTTCAACAACTTGAGGAGTAAACATGGAGAAACTTCCTTTAACCCCTTTTTTTGTGAAAACCGCTCCACTTCTTCTATATACATCAAAAGGGCCAGCATGGAGAAACTGATAGTGAGTGCAAGTGAGTGAAGCAAATAAGAGAAACTTGGCCAAACAATCCAAACACTTGTGTCTTATAATTAAGAAAATTCTGTGCAGTCTTGTGACCGTCTATATATATGGTTAAACACATCTTATGTATTATGTTAATATAACATATATGTTTCAATTTACAATGTAGAATGTGTATGTATAAATCCAACCCAAAAGTGAATTTTATGAAGTCTTCGAAACTAAAGCAAAATACCAAGAACTTCAGTACATATTTGGAAATTCAACATAATACGTGGATGCTTCTTGTGCTTTACATTAATTACTGTGTCTAGATACAACAAACATCAAAATCCTGTAAAACATGCTCAGCTTCTTATTTCTTGGATGAGTTCTTTAGTTCTTCACCCTAAGAATGGTATGAAGTATGAACGAACCTCATAGAAGCTCTTTGAAAGTATTACTGTGCTGATAATAACAAAAAGATGATGCTAACGCCATTGGAAAATGCTAATCATTACCAAGTTTAACATAGAGCTAAAATGACCTCCAGAAAGACAAGATAGCCAAAGGTGCAACTGGGAATAGTTCCTATAAGAAAGTAACTTATAAACGTCCAGCAATCTTCTCATATGTGTCAGCTTAATGTCATCTAGATAAACATCAATACATACAATAGCTACATGATGATACCGAGCGGAAAAAAGAAAGAATAGAAAAGCTCATTCACAATGAATCGATATTCGAAGTTCCATACACATAACATAAAAGTAAGCTATCGGTAGATTATATATACATCAGTAAATAGAAGCTCATTCACAGTGAATCGAAAAACCGTAAACGAAACAATAGTAAACAGTAGATCGAAGTAAAGCGGTTATACCTGAAGCTCGTGCTGCTTGATGTGAGCTCATATCTCCTTGAGCGCTTGGGTGCGAAGAATCTCCTGCACACCGCCAAGGAACGCCTGCATTTCCGGCGAGACACGTCTCAGCAGCAGTAGCAGCTGCCAGCTTCGAAACAGCCGTGACAGTCAAACGGCGCAAATTAGTAGGGACGAGCTTCACTGCAGGTGGAGAGAACTGAGGCCAATTGTCCAGGAAGGAAGCAGGACATAAAACATATTTGGAATCTAACCCCAGAAAAAATAACACCACACTGTGTCAACTCAACTGCTTTTCACAAACCCATTAGCAAAAGTGATTAATTCAACAGTAAAGAATCCAAGAATCTTAAACACAATTCAATACTGTTTAAGACATCAGAATTACAAAACAGAGATTCACACAATTAAAGAAATCTAACTGTAAGTAGCAAAAAGAGAATGCTAGCAAAGTAGCAATATAGATTTAGCATGAGAATAATCCCGGATTAGATGAAGTGTTTACCATGAGAAAAGCTTCCTAAAGCCTTTCTGACAAGTAAATAGTTTATTCAACATATTCACCACTCCACATTGGAGGTTAGAGAGTATATGCAGCAATCTAGTGTAACAGGCTTCCAGATTATATTTTAAATTAAATAAATCCAATGAAAGGAGAAATACTCCATCCACAAAATAAGTAAAACATCAAAATAAAATGCTCCGTAGAATACATTTCAAAATAACACAACAAAATTTCAAGGACAAATACACAAGGGATATTATATTTGCCGAACAGTTTTTGCTAAATGCCAAACCATTACTTGACTTTTTGCATAAAGCCCGTAACTTTTGAAAAAAATCAAACTAGTCCATATGTATTTTTTTAACTTCAAATTTCCAAGAACTTATTCCTAAATACTATATAACATACTACTTAAAAGTAAAAAACATAAATTTACAAAATTTGATCATCATGTCTACACAATCGGGTTTATTCAACGATAATTTCTTAAATCAATGAACACGAATATGAACGGGTAAAATTTCGTTTGGATCCAACTATAACGCCTTTTAGATTGATATATTTTATTAATTGATAATAAAAAAATTTACAAATAAAAAAAAAAAAGAAATCGGGGAGGCGTCGTGCCTCCCTGATTATATTCAAGGAGGCGTCGGGCCTCCCTAAGACCCTGACTAACCGATCTCTTCTTTTTTCCATTTTGTTTTCTGAAAATTGTTTAGTTATCAATAAATAAAATAGTAATTTCAGGACTCTATTTTTAAGTTTTTTATTTTAATTTGACGTATTTACTTAATAAAAAAACTTACAAAAACATGAAAAACTAACTTAAAAGGTCCTATAACACGAAAAATTACGTCAATACGTAAAATTAAAAAAATACGGTCCAAAAATTAATATATTTGTTTTTAAATAATTAAACAAAATCTTTTATTAAAAAAAAAAGAAAATCGAGAGGCAGCGCGCCTCCCTAATTATATTCAGGGAGAAACGCTTTCTCCGTGATTATATTCAGGGAGAAACGCCTTCTCCCTGATTATATTCAGGGAGAAAGCGCTTCTCCCTGAATATAATCAGGGAGAACGCGCTTCTCCCTGAATATAATCAGGGAGAACGCGCTTCTCCCTGATTATACTCAGGGAGTAGCGCTGCCTCCCCGATTTTTCTTTCTTTTTTATAAAATATTTTATTCAGTTATCTATAAATAAAATTTATTGATTTAAAAAGTGTTAAAGTCTGAAAAAACTAAAATTTTACCTCGTCATATTCTTGTTCAGTGAAAAAATCATCGTTCAAATAAATCAGATCGTGTGGACATGATGATAATTTTGTAAGTTTCTATATTTTTACTTTTTAGTTGTGTGTTATATAGTATTAATTCATATTTTATATTGGGAATAAGTTGTTGGAGATTTTAAGTCAAATAAAATATATATGGACTAGTTTGATCTTTTTCAAAAGTTATAGGCTTTTTGCAAAAAGTCATTATTGGTTCGGGGTTTAGCAAAAATTGTTCGGCAAATAACATTTCTGTTAAAATAAATCCCCAATGTATCTCTACTGTAAAATTATCCAAATTAGTCAAAGCAACGGCTGCTAAGGGTTTAAATGCAGCATAGATCAAGATGCACCTGAATTATGAACAGGCAAATAATACTAAAATTAATTTTTTAGACTTTGATTGAAGATACTGTTCGAATATGCAGATAATTAAATAATATCCTGAACAGAAGCGATATTATTTACAATAAATAAATATTATTTATAAGAAATAAAATAATAAGGAAAATGACATGTAAATAAAGAATAATAAAAATTAAAAAAGGAACATACATGGGCCGCTCGTGAATCGGTTTTTTTGTCGTTTAGCGGCTGCGCAGTTAAGATAACGAGGACCCCGCACCACTGGTCCAGCGTGTCCCTCTAATTATAGGAATTGCTGCCCCACAAGCTTATTATTATTATATATATTAACAAACATCATCTCAATTGTACTATATTGTTATTATATATATTTTTTTATTTTTGAAAAACTATTATCATTATTAAGTTATTGTTAATATAGTGATGTTTTTGACAATAATGTTAAATGTAGTACAACTTGTAGTATAGTTATTTCACATGTTACAAATAACTTTCTAATTATTTTAAAAAAAAGTTTAGAGTCCATTATAGTTTGATAAATTCCAATTTGACAAAACAAAAAAAATAAATAATAAAGCGTTTACAAATTGACCATAGGAGCTTCCGGTTTACAGCGATTAAGAAATCGCACACGTTTTGAACCTTCACGAGGTAAATTGCAATCTTCCAAAGTTTAGACGGCTTTCATACAATTTATAAATTTTGAGTCTCAAATTACAATATCGAATGATATTCAATACCTATATAAGTAATCCTTAACCCCTACTTTCTGTTTTTTTTAAAACCACCAATCAATAATCAAAAATTTACTTTTGTATGCGGCGAATTTTATGTCATGGTTAGAGAATACAATTAAGTAAAAATAAACGTATAGACAATAAAAACATGATACAGTATAATACGTTTCACAACATATAAACCTATCTCACATTATGTAAAGATTCCCTAACCACATTCTTTGAACCACATTGAATTCTACCAAGTTGGATAAGAAGCTTTCCTAACTCTCTCATCACAACCAATAAGCAGATTCCAAACAATGAAGTCCCAGTTACCACTTATCCAATATCCAAATTGCATTCAGGTCCGGATATAAAATGTGTTGCCATCAACAAATTTAAGTCTAATTACGACCTTTTATCTAAGTTCACTTATATTGAGATTACGATTTTAACGTGTGAAGTTAAGCTACCCTAGACATAACCTAAGCGAAGTAAAACTAGTTGATTCTTTTTTTGGAAACGGCAAAAATAGTATTAATACGAAGAACTGTACATGATTACAAAGGTGCAAAAGACTTGCACAAAACCGGATATAAAGGCCAAACACCCGCAAAAAAACATAATCAACTCTAGGGGAAATGGAGCGACTAGAACAAAATCCCAAGAACAGCCGAACACCAGTAGCTCATTATTGAAGTGTTAGATATGTTAACCACACTTATTTTTCTCCGAATCCCACAACAAAGCCATCATGATTCATGTAAATGGAAAACCTCTTTTTACTATATGCATGGAAGAAACATCACAAATCATACATGTTTAAAACATTTAAATACAAGTTAGGTTACAACCAGTTCAGAGTTAGCCGAGGGTTAAATGCTTCAAATACAAACAATGTTTTCGATTGCGATTTATATAGTTCAATCGATATAATTGGGAAGATAATGTAAACCTCGCCGTCAAAAATTTATGTCGACAACTACAGTAAGATAGTTGCGTTAGTGCAAGTTAGGGTAGGGACATGAGTGAATGAAGTGTGTATACCGTTTTGTGATGATAGGAAATAAAGTTACCATCAAATTGCGGCTTATCAAAGGTTGAAATCCTCCAATTGCACGATTGATTCATTGTGTTTTAGTTTGAAATTTTAAAGTGGAATGGAAAAAGAAGAAGAAGAATGAAACAACCTGGAACTATCATCCATGGGGCCCATCCAGTCGCCAAAGCTACTTCACTTTACCCAAACGACAAATCCCATTTACATCTTTCTACTTACTAAACATGATCATCCCCTTTTATCATATTTAACAATTTCCCTGCAAAATTCTTCAAAAATACAGTTATTGTAATATAAAAGAGCTTTTTATTTACATACTTTCACGATGTTTAAAATTTGTGTATGGATATTTGTAAACCCAAATAAAATTTCATATGAAGTTGTTAATTTCCATGAATATGAAAAAGTGGTCTCTTTAAGTGATACAGTAATGCATACAGTACATATTAAACTCGTAACATTTGTACATAAATAGGTAATGTTTCTAATTAAATGTAATGTTAATATTGTATTTAGTGTAAGCGTTTTGTTTTTTGCTTTTCATTTCTCTCTGACTTGTACAACTAATATACTCGTTCATTGTCAGACCCTTTTTAAGGGAAAACACTCCTAACATTGGTTTTCTTTTTTACATCCACAATCAAAAGATTTAAACTCAAAATCATACTTAATCAAATTCAAGTAATTTACCAATTAAGCTAATAACCGTCAATAAAAGTTTGTATGTTGGATAATATAATGGTGCATTATAGTAGTATTTGTTTGGTGAGAGATGATAATTAAATTCTTGTAGTCCACTTTTAGATATGTCCCTTTGGGCCCATGATGCTTCTCCTCAGCTACCTAGAACCATCCCCCTTTCCCAAAATATTAGTCCAAGCCCCTCCTTATATAACCATTTCTCCACACTCATCTTTTCCACTCAAAACACAACCAAACAATCCATCCATTTCTCATTCACACATAATCTCAAACACCTTCCAATCAATCTCTTACACAATGTCTAACTCTTCTTGCTCATCAGACGACTGCAACTCAGCTCTCGACATGATCCGCCAGCACCTTCTTGACGATTCCGTCTTCATCCAAAACTACTGCCCTTCACCCGTTTCTTCGTTTTCTCAACAATCCCAGATTTCCAGAACTTCTAGTAACTCCAGCACCATCAGCTTCTCGTCTTCGTACAACAACGCTGGTTTTGGCATTTCGTCAAACACTGAGTACTTCGAGTTTGAAACCAAACCAATTGTCAGAACAACTTCGATTACATCCAAGGAGAAGAAGAAGCCGACTCTCAACGTGGCAATTCCTCAAACTAGGACTAAAGCTGTGCAGCAACACGAAGACAGGCACTTCAGAGGTGTCAGGAGAAGGCCATGGGGCAAGTTTGCGGCGGAGATCCGTGACCCGAACCAGAAGGGAACCCGGGTCTGGCTCGGCACGTTTGAGACGTCTCTGGAAGCGGCGAAAGCGTACGATAGGGCGGCTTTCAGGATGAGGGGGAGTAAAGCAATTCTCAATTTCCCACTTGATATTGAGAACTTCAATCCTGCTTCGGAGAATTTGGTCGATTCCAGTTCCAGGAAAAGGGAACGTGAACAAGACGAACAAGTAGTACAGAACAAGCAAGTGAAGAAAGAACGAGAACAAGAACAAGAAGTAGAAATTCAACAAGTGCAAGTTAAAACCGAAGTCGATGAAACGACGACGGCGATGCCTCTAACGCCGTCTGACTGGACGGCGATTTGGGATTTCGGGGATGACAATGGCATCTTTGAGGTTCCATTGTTATCGCCGTGCCTGGGTTACTGAACAATGATTGATCAGAGGATCTAAATGCACCTGACGAAACTAGTCTGGGGTGAAATTAGAATTTTTAAGAATGTTTGGGGAGGAAAGTGAGATGGATGTGTTGAAGCGGGGAGCTCGTGTAATTTGGTTCATTTGTTTATTCCTTTTGTTTTATGTTGATAATGATGATAATGCCAAGTTAGTGAGTCATGATAACGCAAGCTTAATGTTTAAAATTATTAAAAATTATTCGCGCAAAACTGAAAAATTAAGAAATACGTCTGGTTGACGTATTTTATTGCTGAGTGGTACAGGTGATTGATACTAATATAAAATAAAATAATGAAAAAGTTTACATATTTTAAATATAAATAAATAAGTATATAGAATGCTAAATGCTAATTTATATCTCACTGGCAAGCAAGGAGCCATATTAATGTAGGGCCAAATATACCACTTGGACGTTGTCCTTCATCCTTCACTTTCTATATTGTTTAAAACTAAATATTATTGAAATTTAATCCGAAATAGTACAATTTAATAATATTTCACATTAATCACAAAATAGTGATATGAATTATGTGGGATGTTATATTAAGTTAGATGGAGGACTTCATGAAGGTACCTTGGAGTGAGGTCTTAGTGTAACTTAATCAATACAAAACACTCAACATTGTATTCGATCATTTTTGCCGTTCAAAAAATAAAATAAAATAAATTAATACTTTAATTCATAATATTATATTTACAAATTTACTACACATTACTAATTTAGCTAATAATTGTCTATCTTTTTTTTTTTTTGAGAATCAAGAATTTCATTCATAATGAACGAAGCTAAAAGCTTCAAAGTACAAGATCAATTACAGCAAAACTCTAATGCATCTATACTGGCACTGGATCAGTGCTGTACTAGTACTACATTAACATCCTAAATGCAGCTAAACATGTATGTTCTCAGACGACCCATCCGCATCCAAATCGACGTTGCTGGCCAATTTATGAGCTACCAGATTAGCCGTACGCCTAACATGCCCAAAGTTCAGTTGCTCAAATCCTGCTGCACTTACTCTGATGCGTTCTAGAATGTGACCTGCAATGGATAGTATAGGTTGAGATGAGTTAATAATTAACATCCATAACCCGTTCACAGTCTCCTTCCAGCAGCACAAGCCGCCAGCCCTTTTCTAGTGCTAACTGAAGCTCGCACTCCACTGCTAAAACTTCACTAACTTCCGCGCTGAACGCTCGTGTTAGTCTTCGTCTTCTCCAATGCAGAATCTTTCCATGTCGATCATGTGCTACAACTCCTAATCCTACTGCATGACTGTTTGGATTAAAGGCTGCATCGACGTTGATCTTAACCACTTCCCCACTTGGTGGTCTCCAGTAGTCCACATGATTGTTAGATTGTGCAGGGCGGTATTGCATTTTAGCCTGCTCATATCTACATATGTAATCCTTAGCAAATGCCACAAATTCCTTTGGATCACCATCATTTCCTTCATGCACTTTGCGATTCCGATGAAATCAAATGCCCTAGCAGTAGCAAACGAACAACCTGAACTGTTGTGAGTCCAAACCTTGTTGAACATTATGTATCCAGTCCTATACGGTAGCCATAGGTTGATGTATAATGCCATTCGGGAGATAATGATCATTTGCCCACACAACTCGCGCAAAAGGACTGTAAACCAACAAATGCAGCATTGTTTCCTCGTGAGCTGCACATAATGGACACAACACCTCCATTCTAGTCTCTTGTGAGCAAGACTGACCATCACAGGTAAGCAATTACGAGCTAGACGCCATAAGAATATTTTAATTTTGTTCGGTGTATCGATATTCCAAACAAAGTTCCAATTCTTCTGAATCTGTGATGGAGAGAAAAAAATTAGAGGCCAAATGTTTTTCCCTTTGGAATTTTCTCTGCAAGGTTTTTAAGAAAGCAACAATCGGTGCCTTTGTCATTCGAGTTTACGATGGTAAGTAGTCAAGGTCGTTTACATTGTTGTAGTTTTGTGCATATCTAATGCACTACTACTTGCACTATTTTACTTAATATATTTTGGCCGTTCTAAACGAGGGGATCCAATCGAAAAGTGAACATCTAATAAGGCATTAAGCTTGAAATAAAAAGCAAATATTTTTATTTATTTATTTATATATATTTATCACAAAAATGTTGTGTTAAACCATATTTTATTGGACACACCTTATATATCTTAAGTCAAAACGTTTATTTTTATAAACATATGTGTTTACCTAATTAATTCATAGATGGTCTTACACAATATTAAACACTTGTTCTATATTTATGAGCTACTACAATGTGCCCCATTTAGTTTTAACTCTATGAGTACAACATTCTAAGAATATCACTCGAATATTTTTACATTGTGCTCAAAAGAAATTATGTATATGTGACACGTAATTACAACTTATTATGCGCCTTCAAATATGATTCAGTGAATGAATGTACTCAACCTATCAAGTAACGAGAGACATATCCGATACCAGGCGGTCATAATTTTGAATAAACACATTTATCCGTCTTGAGAAAAAAAAACACAAAAAAATAATTATATAGGTCCACTTAAGACGATGTTTTTTACCACTAGGGTAATAGAAAATACCATTAGTAATATTCTAGTACTAGTTTTTCTTGAAATGAATATACTAGTACTAGTTGGTTATATGATTAGCCTCAAATTGAATTGGACCTTTCAACTTTTAGTTATGTCCCTTGTTCCATGGTGCTTCTTCTCTATTTCCTGGAACCATCATCCTTTTCCGCATGTGCCTAATTCCCTTTATAAAACACCATTCTCTTCACTCAATCTCTCCACTCACCCATAATACAACCTTCAACACAACTGAATCTAATCCATTCTTCTTTGATCAATCACAATCTTCAAACACTTTGAATTTTGACAATAAGAAAAAACTGCAATGTCTTCTTCATCCTACGTATCTGATCATTCTGCTGATTCAACTCTTGACATGATACGCCAACACCTTCTCAACGATTCCGCTTTCATTGAAAACTACTGCCCTCCGCCCCGTTCATCTTCCATTTCTCAGGAATCCCAGATTTCAAGAACTTCTAGCAATTCCAGTACCATCAGCTTCTCATCATCATATAATGACTCCAACGCTGTTGAATACTTCAATTTCGAGACCAAGCCTGTAGTGACGACCACTCAAAAGAAGAAGCCGTGTTTGAACATAGCGATTCCAGAAGCGAAAAGGAAAGTTGTTACTCATGAAAACAACAATGTCGATGCGAGGAATTACAGAGGCGTCAGGAGAAGGCCTTGGGGGAAGTTCGCGGCGGAGATTCGTGACCCCAACAAGAAGGGTACCCGGGTTTGGCTCGGAACATTTGAGACCGCCCTGGAAGCGGCTAAAGCGTATGATAGAGCTGCGTTTAGGATGAGAGGAAGCAAGGCGATTCTCAACTTCGCGCTAGATATTGAGAATTTCAATCCTGCTTCGGAGAATTTGGTTGATTCTTCCAGGAAAAGGGGACGTGAGGAAGAATGTGAACAAGTACAGAAAAAGCAAGTGAAGAGAGAAGATGAACAAGAAGAAGGAATTACAATTACTCATCAAGAAGTTCATGTTAAGGCCGAAATCGACGAAGCGATAACGATGCCTTTGACACCTTCAGATTGGAGAGCGATTTGGGGAGCTGGGGAAGATAACAGTATGTTTGAGCTTCCTCTGCTATCACCATGCTTGGGTTACTGATCAATGAGACAAGGACCAAGATGCACCTGACGAGAATAGTCTGGGGTGATTTAGAAATTTATCAAAGATTAGGGGGGATGTTGATAGAAGATTGACGCATGGAAGTTGTTTGATTTGTTTATTCATTTATTCATGATGAAAATGACATGTTTATTTTTTTTCAAAGGTATGAAAAATTGAAAATGAAATGCATAATGGACAATTGGATAGTATGGAAAAGTACTCATCAACAATTATTTGAATTGCTGATGCATGGCACGGAAAAATTATATAGAAACTAGTAAAATATGCACGCGGTACTCGCGTGCAAAACATAGAAAGTGGGTATTGTAAATTTATAAGAGTTAGAATATATAACCATGCATAAAACTAA
>JAYMSL010003849.1:0-11846 GCA_036897195.1 Plantago coronopus | reverse complement strand
TGCTGCTTAAACCCCTACCAGCAGTTGTTTCTATATATCCAGCAGTCTTGCGGTTGTTTCAACTTTACATAGGTACACATGGTCCATAACAAAAGTGGGACGGAAGATCCGATTTTGACCAAAAACAGATAAACAGTTACAACTTACAACTGCAGGATGCCTATCATGTGATCTTCATTTTTTTGACCATCTAACAAACAGTAGTACAGTACTCATCAAGTCTATAGGAATAAAATCAGCATAATATCAACATAGTACAGTACTCATCAAGTCTATAAGAATACTCTCCAATATATCGTTCTTAATAGTTTCGAATCTCCTTCATTAGAGTTTATCAGAATTCTGGTTGTTTTTTGAGCTAGTTTTGTTTAAAAAAAAAAAAACAACAATGGCTTCATCATCTTCAGTAACAAAGAACATGGACAAACTAGCCATAGCCAAGAGCGTTCTCTCAGTCGTAACCACAATCGCTGCGACAACCTTTGCGATCCAACGCTACTCGAAAAAGTACCTCCCTGCCGAGCTCCGTGCCTACTTTCTGTCCAAATTCCGTACCTACATTCTCTCCAAAATCATACACTTTTTCAACAAGCATTTCTCCAGCCAATTCACCCTCATCATCGAGGAATACAACGGGATTGTCAAGAACGAAATATACGAAGCTGCTGTGGAGCACCTCAGATCGAAAATTGACCCGAATACTCGCCGCCTGAGGGTCAGTAAAGCTGTCAAGGAGAATCAGTTTAATCTCACTATGGTAGCTGATCAAGGATTTGTTGATGTCTACGATGGAGAGTACTTTCGGTGGGTTAGAGGTTCGAAAAAATCAGAGAAAGGCCAGAAAAGGTTATTTGTGCTGACGTTCCATGAGAAGAACAAAGGGTTGGTGATGGATTCTTACTTGCCTTACATAGTCAACGAGGCGAAAATCAGGAAAATGGAGAGGAGGAAGCTGAAAATTTACAAAATGATACCTGATATTGGAATATATAGGATTGGTAAATTGTGGAAGTCAGTTACATTCGACCATCCGACAACTTTCGATACTCTGGCGATGGATTCTGATAAGAAGGAGATGATTTTGAGCGATCTTGATATGTTTGTTAGGAGGAGGGAGCATTATAGGAAGGTTGGTAAGGCTTGGAAGAGAGGGTACTTGTTGTATGGACCTCCAGGGACTGGGAAATCGAGCTTGATTGCTGCAATTGCCAATTATTTGAAGTTTGATGTGTATGACTTGGAGCTGACTGGGTTGATGGGGGATTCGCACTTGAGAAAGTTGCTGTTGTCGATTGCAAATAAGTCGATTTTGGTGGTGGAAGATATTGATTGTAGCATTGATTTGCAGAAGAAGAGGACTAAGAGGGCTGCTGACACTCCTGGAGTTAGCACTGATCAGAATAAGAGCTCGGTTAGTTTCGTTGTTTAATTTGTTCGCATATTGTTCGTACTTATATATTCTGTTTTGCTTGATTCCATTATTTGTGCATGGTTTGATGAGAAAATGGAAGGTGGATATTATGCTGTGTTATTGTTAGAGACTTTGGTTCTAGTAGAATGAATGTTGCTGCTATCTTTGAGTTTAGGATGCATTACTAGTAACTAGTGCCATCTTTTTAATCACCACAAGGCTCGACATTGGACCGTTGTAGAACATGAACATCGAATCCCATGTTTGCATAAACCAGTCGAGAGCAATTGGTCTTGCGTATCTATTTCCACCTGCAGTGTTTTGTATACAAAGCATAGGCTGTAGTCGAAAAGTTACAGGTTTCTATCTAGTTGTCATGAGAATCATAAGTATCGCGATTTTTAGGAGCAGTTAGATTTTAGCCTTATGCGTTATTGGCTGCCTTTATTACAGCTTTGTTCTGTGAGAGTCGAATTAGTCAACTGATGTGGAAACGGTACGTTCTATTACTCCGCAAGTTATGTGGTACATTTTGACAGGTGACACTATCCGGGTTGCTGAACTTTGTCGATGGATTGTGGTCAAGCTGTGGGGACGAGAGGATCATAATATTCACAACAAACCACAAGAACAAGCTTGACCCTGCCTTGTTACGCCCAGGTCGCATGGATGTGCACGTCCACTTGTCTTATTGCAGCCCTTGTGGCTTTGAACTTCTGGCGTCGAACTATCTTGGGGTCACTGATCATGTTCTTTTCAAAGAAATCGAGGATTCACTTCCAAGCGCGGAAGTAACCCCAGCTGAAGTGGCTGAGCAGCTTCTGAAGAATGATGATCCTGATGTTTCTTTGCAAGGATTAGTTAATTTTGTTCATAGGAAGATTGAACAGACCAAAAAGGTAGTGAGATCAGCTAAGACGTTAGCTGTGAAACCGGAGACGGTTCAGCAAGAGGAGTGTAAGAAGAATGGCAAGAAACTGGAGACTCTTCAGCAGAAGGAAAGTAAGGAGAAAGGCAATAAAGAGAAAGGGTCTGCAAGCTCCTAAGCAAGAAATGAAGTTGATTAAGAACTTAATATCTACTTAATTATAGTATTAGTCTATGTCGGGAAATGGGAACCTTATTGATCCTCGCTTTGCCCATTTCAAAAAACATTAGTCTATGTCTCCATGAATTAACAATCTCCTAATCAATCTGTTTACCTATTATATGTATTTCTTCAAACTGGTCTATTTACATACATATTACAATTCATTCCTAATACCGGATATGAACTTTCTCAACTCACAAAGTTTTCTTGCATGTTCTGGTGATACCTCATATTCTGATTCGCTCAACTCCACAACTTTTCTTGCATGTTCTGGTGATGATACCTCATCTTCCGATTCGCTCACCCCTACCACTTCCATACGCTTAAATGCAGTCTTGTCGCATTTTGGAATACCTTTAGCAGGAGGACATGGGCTCACAAGATCAATACTATCCGTTTCACTAAAACTTGGAGAAGCTGAATAGCAACCAGAAGTGCCAGTTCCTGAATGATTACTCGTTTCTGATATAACATGCGCGAAAGTACTTATCCTATCTGCTGCTAAACCATTCAGGACAGAAGAGGTATTTATAGCTGTGCTCTCTTGTTCGATTTCAAGCACCACATCATCGAGTTTTTCATCCTTTTCTGCACTCTTCTGGTTTACTTTCTTTAGCGTAGGTCTGTGGTTGAGTTTCTGCTTTTGATGACAAGGACTCACAAGATCGATCATATCCGTCTCCATAGAACTCATTTCAGATATAACATGCGCGAAAGTACTTATCCTGTCTGCTGCTAAACCATTCGGGACTGAAGAGGTATTTACAGCTGTGCTCTCTTGTTCAATGTCAAGTAGCACATCATCGAGTTTTTCATCCATCTTTTCTGCACTCTTCTGGTTTACTTTCTTTAGCATAGGTCTGTGGTTGAGTTTTTGCTTTTGATGACAAGGACTCACAAGATCAATCATATCCGTCTCCAGAGAACTTGTTGCACAGCAACCAGAAGTGTCGATTCCTGAACTATTACTTGTTTCTGTTGTAACATGGTTAATAGTAGTTCTCTTACCTGCTGCCGAACAATTCAGGACAGAAGAGGTGTTGGCGTGTGTGCTCTCATGTTTGACGTCAAGAAGCAAATCCTCGAGTTTTTCATAAGTTTCCATCATTTCTGCACTCTTCTTATTTACATTCTTTGGCCTAGGTCTGTGGTTGGGTTTCTGTTTCTGAGGACATGGGCTCACAAGATCAATCATATCCGTTTCAAGAAGACTTGAAGTTGAATAGGAACCAGAAGTGCCGATTCCTGAATTATTATTTGTTTCTGATACATCTGCTGCCAAACAATTCAGGACAGAATAGGAACTTGCAGATGTGCTCTCTCGTTCGGTGTCAGGCAGCAAATCCTCGAGTTTTTCATCAATTTCCATCACTTCTGATCTCTTTTTGTGTACCCTCTTTGGCCTAGGTCTGTTGGGTTTCTGTTTTTGCGCTTTTCTTTGCTCGAATTCCAAAATCTTCTCAGGACAAGCACTAAGAGAACATACAAGTTTAAATTAACACACTGAGAAAGTACTCAACCGGAAAATGACCAACGCACTACTGGCATGCTGAATCTATATGAAAGCTCACACCAAGAAAGATTGAAGTGAAAAATGACTAAATCAATTACCTTTCGACCAGATCAGCTGGTACAGCTGATGTCTTCAGTCCATCAATATTTTTCCAGGATACCTCAAAGTAATCTCTTCCGCAACTTTTTCTTGGCTTAATTATTCCAGATACAGGACACTTTCCCTGGATCTGTACAAAGGCATTTATGTATTAATACTACAGATTAAATCATAACTCTGAAGAAAGAGCAACATTCTTCGTGTACATGGTACGGCAGTCACAGTCACTTTTACCATAACTTTTCCAGTAGTCACCATCTCAATAAGTCTGTCCACACTCACTAAGTAGCTTCACATGTTTAACTTGTATGCAAGGACGATAAATACTTGGGTTGATTATCATCGAAAACATCTCTGTATTTATGACTTCATAATATATTTTATTATACAAGTAAGATCAAGTTGAATTCTGATAAATTCTTCGTTAATACAGGGTCGGGAAATTCATTTGAGTACTTAGTTTTACAATATTTTTGCAATCTTCAATTTATGCTGCATGGATATAACCCAACGCCTAGTCGAAATAGATAATCAAAGTGTCAGTTTATATTATTTAAATAGTTTGAACTTTGAACACAAATGAAAACACAATTTTTCAAAAACCTTTGCTCAGTTGCCAAACTTTTGAGTACAATTTAATTCCATCAGTGAGTGCATCATCTTCTGCACTCCATATTTAACGTCAACATTTGTAACAAACGATCATTTGTTAAGTGTACATGGAACTATTTATTAACTGAAAGCGGCATATGTTAACCATGCAAAACAAGGCATTTAAGACAAGCATCACGGAGAATTTTGAAATCTCTATTCAAGAACCATAAAATGTATGTTGATATGTTGCATTTTGACTACTTTGTTGCTTCACCGAAAACACAATTATGGGCCTGCCTATTGATGCGCCCTATCGTAAACTGTCCTTGTGATGTACATTGAGATTAAGCCACTATGAAGTATTGACAAATTATATTGAGCCTTAGGCATACATGACTGTCTATGTTCAAAATTTGAATTTACATGTCCAATGCTCTGCAATCTAATCAATGGGTCCAAGAAACACATTTACATGTTCATGACTTAAATGGACTATACCATTTACATGTTTGTCCCAAAGGAACACATTTGCATGAATTTAGTGAAAGTCGAAGAAGAGGGTACCTCATTCAATGTCGAATTGACTCCAGGAGCCAAAGAAGTTGAACAAAGTTTAGCATACCGCCTCAAGTCTCTCTCAGCGATCTTTGGGAGGATATACTCATCTAAGCAAAGAAGCACAAATGTATAGGTAAAAGTAAAACAGACACAAAGTTATGCATGCAATATAACCATTTTCCTAATCCAGTCTTTTTATTTAGTTGCATCCCCTCACAGTTAGTACCTGTCTTTTCAGGACTCCAGTCAAAAAATTGACCACAAACTTCATGCAGTTGTGTGCGGCTGAATGGGTACTCGGGAAGAACCCTGTCGAAACAAAAGAAGGATAATATACTTAATTTGTTGCTGTAAACATATCTATCACGTGTAGGGCTGTTCAATGTGTTGAACAATGATTTCAACAATTAGTGATCCCCGTACTTAATTTCCTCGTGGAAAGAGAGCGTTGAAATAGAACTAGGGGTGCACACAAACCAAATGAACTGAACATTAACCTTAATAGAACTATACCTATTGACAGCTGCTGAATCAGCTGAATGACACTTTGGCTTCAAGTACGCATCAATCACTTGTTTGAAACTCTGCTTGTCCGCCGGATAATTACATTTGCCTCCTACAAACAAATAATGATAATTAATTAGGAACCTGCACACTTTGACTTCATTTCCAGGAAAAAGGAACTTGCCCGTTGCCTGTGACCCAATACATTAAAGTCATACAGTATTGTTAATGCAGAGGATTATCGTGAATTTTACTTATCCAACAAAAGTGGAGAGATATGCGTGGTCTGTTGTTTTCATTACCCTTATCAAGAGTGCAGTAGCTAGCAAACCAAAACAAGATAAAAATAAAGCATACAAGTCAAAGTAAAGATATTTGTTTATCCGATCTTTATTCTGCATAGGGAAAACAACTCGAAGTTGATCTAAACATCTAGTGGAAATAACATATATCCAATAAAATATAGAGGTCATCTGGATAACTCACCATTATAATCCTTTCCATGGGGCGCATTGTTCTCTTTGTCTTCAAATGTTGATTTCAAGCTCATCATTAAGCTTTTTTTATTTGTTGCAACTGAAAATCCTTCTGATGTGAGCTGTTGAAGAACGGCTGAATCACCAATTGATTTCACGATTTGACAAGCTGATTCCTAACAACAACAACATCACATAAAGGAGTCTTAGGGTGGATCAAAATCAATGAGCACTGTTTCTAAAGGTCCCAATTTCTAAATAGTGTTCAAAAAGTTTTTTTACCGGCCCAACCCCACGAACTCCGGGAGTATAATCACTGCCGAGAAGCACAGCAAAAGCAATCTGATAGCCATCAATTTCAAAGCACATGTTAACACATCATGCATATATTATGATTTCATCAGATCTCTGACATTTAACACAGTGATAAATTGGAAATACAGAAGAAAACGCATTAATTGACCTTTAAAACCACTTGATGGCTACTATATTTTCGAGAACAACTCTTGGATATAATTTAGCAGAACATGTTCCTATAATAATAGTCTGGGTTTCAAATTTTGGCACCTAGAAAGCAAAAACCTTTCTTTACTTATAGTGCCAAACCTCAACTTTCTGGAAATATTGGGCTGGAAGCCTGGAACAAAATCTACCTCCGGAGCTGAAGCAATGGTATTTACATCATTTTCAGGATATGGGGAGGGTATATATTATTAATGCCCGTTTCCCCAAACGTACAAGAAGAATGACTGACTGGATTCTATAACCTTTAACATTTTCTGCCCCCTAAAACAAAAAATAATAATAATAATAAAAAAAAATCTGATCCAAACCTATATGTGCAGAAAGCTAAAGTTCAGCACCGTAATCATCAACATGAGGTGAGGGGTCAGGTTGTCTTACATGTAAAAATTTACATATGAAGCACTTAGACTCTATTTGAACGACAATGGGAAGGATACATTATTAATAGTGAGCACTATTTGAAGTTTCACCCCTCGGTCAACTAAGTTTGATATATAAATAAAAAGTTGTCAGTGATATACGTTTTGCAAGTTTTCACATGTTTCCCCCCCCCCCCTGCAGCTGACGTTTGCAATACTTTATCCACAGAGGTTCTAATGCTATAGAGGATCATACAGAAAACTACCAGGGAGTTCCGTCCATATCCAAGTTTTCTTTCGATATCATCCATTTCATAGCAAACAACATAACCACCTTCTCCTACACATCAAGTGAAAAGCCACTTTAAGCATAGGCAGCAATCAAAATGGTCAAAAACAAGAAACTTTTGATGCTCACCAAGACAAATGTCTCTATAAACTGTTCTGGCACCAAACAAAAATCCATCAGAATCCGACGTGAAACATCCATCCTAATGTTCACAAAATAGGAAACAATCCAAAAAATAAGGTTTCATCACATGCAACTGATAATTTGCAACAAGTACATATCAATGAGAAAGAAAAACAACCATCACTTACGCATAATGATTCATAGTTTAGCAGTGAACACTGAGCTTCAGCCTCTTCAAGCCTGCATAATTTTGGGTTTAGATATTTGAACTAAATGGTACTATTAATTATCAGATCTAATACTGCAATCAATAGCTTCTCTTCTTACACTGTACAAAACGTTTGGAGTATAGTTCTAATGATTTTTAAATGAATACCATAGGGAAAATTTAAAAAACAATTCTCTTCATACGTCTACTCCCATCCAGAAAACACATGAGGAGCGAGAATCATAGTTCATGTCTTAACTAGTAAGAAGGACATAGTTTAATTCTCTATCTATGTTCAGGTCATGTGACTATAATCCTACAAATTAACAAAGATCTACTTTTAATAACTAAGCACCAATAGAACAGTTCAAGCAACCAAAATGCTAATAGGCCAAATGCATAACCATCCAACAGACCGAATACATACCCATCTAAGCATGGAATACCAAGGGCAGAGCCAATAGATTTGGCTTCTTTGACTATACATGAAAATTCAGAACCCATGTTTCTCTTGAGAGATGACAGCTTCTTAGGATTTACAGCGTCAACTAGGACCTGCATCATCCATAAAAAGTAGTTCATACAAAAAGACGAGATGCTATATCAAGTGTTGCAAACGCGCACATCTAACAAATAAAGGCAGTATATTAACCTCATTTCCAGCGGTCAGGCGGCGCCTGTACGTAGATAATTTGATGGCAGGAATAGAGCCATCTAAACCAAACAATCAAATCAAAATCAGCAACTAATGTTCAACAGCTAAAACATATTCAATAAGCTACATGAAACAAAATATAAGGGCCAATAAACAGATTAATGATAATAAAAACCAAGATTTAGGCCTGAAAAAATTATGGACTACACCTTCATCGATAATTCCATCATTTTTTTTTAAACGGCAAAGGTGAATCGAATGCCAACCTAATGGTTAAAGGGGAAGTGTATTATACGCATAAAATTCCATCAGTCTGATTCCTAGTTAAAAAAAAAAAAACATCTCCTTTCCTCATATATGTATGTGAAACTGAAATTGGAGAACTGAGAGGAAAATAAAAGCGAATACTCGAATGTACGTGCACAAGATACATAGATAATCATGAAAGGGGTGAAAATGGAGTACCAGTAACAAAGATAATGGTGCAGTTCAAAGCAATTAGGGCCCTGAGGCGGTGAAACAAACCCCTCAAGTAAACCTTGTCCTTCATAGCACAGTGGGATCGATTAACGCTCACGAGTTGAACCATCCAACAAGACAAATCGATGCAAACCCTTTTGTCCCTAATCATAACAACACCGAGAAGCACCAAGATTTCAACTTTTTACCGAACAAACTAATATAATGGATTTGTCTAAAATTCAATTCAACTTACCGGAGTTCGTGAAGAGGAATTTTTTTCTTGCAAGGCTCCAAGATATCCCACAAATTCTTGACCCCCATTTTCTCCGATCTTGGATTGTCTTCCTCGATGCTTTCTTGACTACCCAGAGAGTAGCCGTTGCAATATTTGAATTTTTGACAAAATCATTTATTTGAGTGAGCAAAAATGAAGAAGTAAAAGGGTTTGGGCATTTATGCAAATAAGCCAACAATAGAAGTCAAACCAGTACAAAGTAAGTACTATTTTGTTGTATATTGTACTTAAGAGTAATTAAATTTATTTGTTGTATTTAGATACAAAATTATTGTAGTTTTATGTAAAACTCCCATGTTTTAACGGGTCAGACGTTAATTATTTATATTATTTCTGAGTAAAAGAGTCTTTCGTTGTCATCGGAACGACAACTAAACAGTGCTACGAGCTGAAAAACCCTAGCAAAACATCTCTTCCTCGTCCATGGCGAAAGCTCTGACAATGGTAATTTCCATATATTTTATCTTCGTTTTTGTAATTTTCATGAAAATGAAATTATTCACTGTTCTTTCTATGTCTCAAGTCGCGGCAGAAGATTCTGCCGTTACTAACACCTTCCCGGCATCAAATTATGGAGCCTCTGCTGAACTTGAACAGTTGCACGTTGGTAAGCTACTTAGCTCCATGTTTTCCGGTTAAATCTTAAATGTAATGTAATTGCCGTTCAGCTTGTACTGGTGGATTTTTGGTGTTTGATTTATGTTTAGTTTTGATCCAGTTGTTGTGTCTGTAGGAGGCGAAACTGCCATACATCAGCTTTATGCGGATGATGAGTGCACAAGTGAAACCTTCATCGAATCACGGTCGACAAATGGTGGTGAGTTACTTTCTGAACGTTTTAATTTTGTATGCATTGAGTTACCATTTGAAAGAATAAAGCTTTTATGCATTGAGTTACCATTTGAAAGGATAAAGTTTTGTGTGACAATGTACTAACTCAGAATTGAGAAAGCACGTAACGTTGTAGGAACCCCCTCAGATTTGTAGAAATGGAGGGTATTATTGATAAATTGTTTCAGAAGTTTAGAGAAGCAGCTGGAAACAATAGTTCCTTTCGCGTTGATGTTTTAGGATGGTATATCAAAATTTTTGATAGTTGCTTACTTGCTTACAATGTTTGGGGGGAACCCTGATTAGAGTCACTCATCTCCACTTCAATTTCCAAATATTCAGTTTATCAAATATGATCTGTATTAATGTATGATAGATGATACTCCCCTCTCTGTTGTTCTATGAAGTATGAACCACTTTAGTCTAATTATGTGTATTCCAAGTTGTTAAAGGTGCAGAATTCTGACATTACTATTTGCAGGGAGCTGTAAATTTGTCTATGATGAGTCCTGGGTTTATATACGAACCATATGCACCCCGAGAAAAAATATCATTCTTTAGTAGGTGAGTTGGGTCAGTTACCATCTTTCTCTAGTACCACAACTATAAGTAGTGGTTGTGTTGTATTTAGCTGCATCATAAAAGGAAAGATAATTCTATTTCAGATTAAACCTATCGTAGTAGATCATCTGTTGCAAATGGTTATTTGAATGATTCATCATCTTAGAAAATCAAAAGTAGTGTAGCAAGTCACTTAAAGATTGTGTATTTGTTCATGTAAATATTGAGCTATGCGACAAATGCAATATGTTCAAACTCAAATTCAATTATTATTCTAAATAGGAAAACATTGTAATCAGTTTTTGTTCTAGACAGAAACTTTAAAGTTGAAAGTTTGTTTGAATATGTTCTAATGCCTTATGTTCCTTAATATTGAATCTTTTACAATTTTCACCTAATTGATACTTTAATTTGTCTAGTTGCATTGTGATGCAATCGGACAACTACACTCCACTCTGAAGTGCACTCTAATCTACCAAAGTTTATATAGAGGCTGAATAAAACATGAATTGGTTCCCAAGATCTTAGGACCATATTTTCAAATATGGTCCGCAATTAATAATTGGCGATTAAGAAAAATTAACAATGCATAGGTTGTATATAAATGGTAATGAGCAAAGGAACATTGTCATGCTAATTCATCTATTATTTCCGGGCTTAGATGAATTTCTAGAATATGTGTGTTGTCATTCTAATTCATCTATTGTTCCCGGGCTTAGATTAATTTATAGGAACATGATTTGTTTGGTTTTCATAACCAGATTCTCCTTCCCTAACTACTCTACATTTGTAAGCAACTTTAGACTTTGATTTGGGTTCAGTAAATATATCTTTTAGTGATAAAGCTCCTCCATACATGACATCTGTGAAAACTAGACTCTTCTATAACCATGGAAATATTCTTTTCGAAAGTTTATCATCATATGCTCAATATATTAGTTACATGTAGCATGCATCTGTCATATAGTTGCTCATACAGAATATGGTGTAAGGTTACTTAAGTTCAATGAATCTCAACGGACATGTTCTGCAGAGCCTCTAATAAATATTGGAATATAAAATATATAATGAAATTTTATTTTCTATGTAATGGCTAAGCGAAATAGTACATTTTGGAAAATTATATTACGCAATATCAGGGATTAGGATAGTGCTCACAATCATCCGTTTTACATTTGGATTTCAATAAAGAAATCAAATATGCAATCTTTACCTCATGTGCATGGCAGTTGACACCATCTGATAAGTATGTTTATTTGTGTCTGTGCGAACAGATGTGTACATTCAGTAATG